>JACCPG010007083.1:0-26086 GCA_016069955.1 Drepana arcuata
TAATAATATAAATAATAATAATATATCCTCACGCCTTCCCACAAGGGTCCCCGAAGGGGTAGGCAGAGGTGTATAGGTAATACCCACACACCCACTTTCCGCCAGAGGTATATTAGGTGCCATCGTGACAGATGGCGAGTCCATCGCCGTTACTCAAGCACGACTATACATACGCCTTTGAATTTCTTCTCAGACGTATGCAGGTTTCCTCACGATGTTTTCCTTCACCGTAAAGCTCGTGGTGTGACTAATCACTGTACTTAAGTTTAGAAAAACTCATTGGTACAGTCGGGATTCGAACTTGCGACCTTTGCGTCGCAGGCAACTGCTCGAACCACTCGACCACCACGGCTCATTGCAATTAATATCTAATTTCCATATTGGACTATGCTGCCTGTGTTAGGATATGTTGATATACCGAGGACCAAAACTTTCTCTATCAGATCCTCGATCTAGGCGTGTAACAAGAATCTTAAGAATCTTTAAGAGAGGTAGGGCAATACGGGTTTCCCGTTCGAATTTGGAGCTGCCCGACTGGGGCAGGACCTCCACCTTATATAAGTCCGCAGCCAAATAACACAATTTATTGTGTTGTGTTCCTACGTGGTGAATAAGGTTTCCAGTAATGAGCTCCTTGGGGAGGGGGGAGGATTGTTACAATGTGTTGGAAGCAGAGGGATTAAACCTTATGCTGCCAACACACTATAACACTCCGAACACAGAGTGGCAACACGCAAGTGATACTTCGGTATCGTGAGCGTAAACAGGCTACGGTAACCGTTTCCCATCAGGTGGGCCGTATGCTTGTTTGCCACTCTTGTTGTATAACAAAAAAATATATATATATCTTCAGTTGGCCCAGTTTTATTTATCATATTTTTAATTATTACTGTGATACATTATCCTGGCGAACGCTAGTTCTGACGATATAAAACATTTATTAAGATTATATATGGGTTGATTTTTAAGTACTTTAATATCCAGGTGTCCTCAAGGACGTGACAACGTCTTTTTATCAATTCGAAAATCAAAACATTCAGATCGAAGGTTCAAATTTTTGCTAAATAAATTTGAAATTAATGAAAATTTGTAAAATAATAATTAATTAATTAATTAATTTTAAACTAATAATTTACTTAACACTATCAACATTTATCAATAGTATGACATAACCTATAAACGCATTCGGCGGGCCTCTCTCTCGTTCGGTGACTCATCGTAACGTTACCGGGCGTTACACTTTTTCATAAGTGACTCCCAGCCGCAACCTAATTTAAGACGTTGTCACGTCAAAAAAAAAAAAAAACAAAACATAGGTGATGTCTATGATGTCATTGTACTTTCTAGCGCCCTAAGGTAAGCCTTAGATCTCATCTCGAAAGCCATTAACCATCGTTCACGTTACTATTAAAAGCATGATTCCATCAGCTCACGCCAACATTAACTAATAGACGAGTTCGTGTGTGGTCTCCAAGCAAAAACTAAGAGGTCACACCCCATAGCTTTTCTTATGTCAACGTAATTTAAACTTCACGGCTAACAGTGCTATGCCAACGTAACTCCTTAAGTAGCTTGTTTGTACTATGCGTTAGCAACAACGTCATTAATGTCACAATAAATAAATTAGAGAGTATGCATACGTGAAAATACTTTCTTAGACTTAGAGCCGTGTTGGCCGAGTTGGCCTGCGACACAAAGATTGCAAGTTCGAATCCCGACTGTACCAATGAGTTTTTCTGAACTTAAGTACAGTGATTAGTCACACCACGAGCTTTACGGTAAAGGAAAACATCGAGAGGAAACCTGCATACGTCTGAGAAGAAATTCAAAGACGTATGTATAGTGGTGCTTGAGTAACGGCGATGGACTCGCCGTCTATCACGTTAGCACCTAAAATATATCTGAACTTTCAGCCAAATCGGTTCAGCCGTTTTACCGTAAAGGAACCGCAAACATCCAAACTTACCAACTTTCACATTTATAATATTAGTAAGATTTACCATCACGCCCACGAATCCTTCGTGGGGTAGGCAAAGAGTGTGCAATGCCTCTATCCATACATTTAACTTATTTGAATGTAGAAAAATTTTTTTTTTAGATTTTTGTCAATATTTATTTGCACCATAATGGTTTTTTGTGTACTGTGAACCTAAATGTTGGTACTGGTTATAGTTCCTGTACTGTGGCAATAAGGTAGGAATGTTTCTATGCGTAGGTTACTGTGTATTGATTAAATAATTAAACGTTCATTATCTATTTGTAGACTTTTTGGAATAGATATTTCGTGTTTACTTTAACAAATGATGAATGTGTATGAAGTGAATGAGGTCTAGTAAGCCAAGAGAAACCTCATTCTACTCTTTCTGCCTACGCTGTTGGGGAATCAGTGTCATAAGGTATGTATGAATGTACATTGACACACGGCTACTCTATTTCTTTATCATTTATGAAGCCGTGGTGGCCGAGTGGTTCGAGTAGTGGCCTTCGTTCGTTCTGAACTTAAGTACAGTGATTAGTCAATACAAAATAGCCGAATCGAATAAGCGCCAATCGCAAAGCCCAATGCAGCGTCGACAGTTAATATTGATATTATTTTCGCAAAAAATACTAACAGACATTCTTAAGTTGATTCGAAAGATACAAATTTACATTAGTATTGAATATTTATAGAACTAGACCGCTTGTACCTATTAGTGAAACTAATTACCGACATACAAGTAGAACCTAGTGAACTTTTTTTAGGAGCGGTGCACCAACAGACAGGCATATCCCTAATTAATGTGACAGACAACGCCGCCGGTTAACGAAAGCAACCGTAAAAACTTACTGCAGTCAAGCATCCATTAGTATATTTTACTAGTGCCCTTCGTAATCCGACAACAATACTGTTGTATACTTGTATTTTACTATCGTTGTTAATAATATAAGAGAGGTAGGGCATAACGAGTTTCCCGTTCGAATTTGTATCTGCCCGACTGGGGCAGGACCTCCACCTTACAGAAGTCCGTAGCCAAATAACACAATTTATTGTGTTGTGTTCCTACGTGGTGAATAAGGTTTCCAGAAATGAGCTCCTTAGGGAGGGGGGAGGATTGTTACATTGTGTTGGAAGCAGAGGGACTAAACCCATTATGCTACCAACACACTGTAACTCTCCGAACACAGAGTGGCAACGCGCAAGTGATACTTCGGTATCGTGGGCGTAAATGGGCTACGGTAGCCGTTTTCCATCAGGTGGGCCGTATGCTTGCTTGTCACTCTTGTTGTATAAAAAAAATAAAATAAAATAAAACTTTTTTCGTGTTCGAATAATAGCTGATTCATATAGTTGTATCCAATGTAAAGTGCCTTACATATGGCACCCCATAGTTTTGTCTAATTTCGCCCAGATATATTGAAAAATATATAGACACTATCGGGCTTTGAACCTAACATAAATAAATCCAAGTGACTATCTAAACTACTCAGCTACCAAGACTCTTTACGGTAAGTACTTAGTATGGCGGATGAATAAAACATCAAATTCATCAAAAATATAACATCAAATTCAAACTGGTCGATTAAATTAATTTAAATTAAATTAGTGTAAAGTTACTATAGTAAAAATAACCATAATAAAATGTAGCTTTATAAAATTATCTTATGAACATTTAAATTCTATAATATCTATGTAGCTCGGAGACTGCGGGTAGCTCACAAGTCACAACATTACAAACACTGGCCGACATCGGCGGCAAATAGGAGACAAATTATACTGATGTCAGCGCAAAAAGCACCCGCCGCCGATACATGCAGCTCACGACTAGATCTTTATGTCGTCCGCCCTGCGACAGCGCCGCAGGAGATGCAACAAAAAGATTAACACTTTTTCTCTACGTTTTTTAGGCAACCTACATTCTGTATTTGTATTTCCAATTAACCTTTTCGAAATTAAAACACATTAATATGGATTAATTTAACTTTCACATTGTTTCTTGTTACATACATCACGATCGCAGGGCCACCTATCGGGTCCAATTGTAAATCTAAACTATACTAGAATCCACTTGAACACACACAAAAAAAAATACAAAATCGGTCCAGCTGTTAAGGAGGAGTTTAATTACAAACACACGCACAGAAGATCTAATTTATACATATCATCATGCTAAATCCCTAACGGAGTAGGCAGAGAGAATGGAGCGCCAGTTCTCTCTAGACTTACGTACCTCTTTCGCTTCGTCCACATTTATCAGTTTCTTCTTACATGCTCGCTGGTTTCCAGTACTCATAATGTTCTTGTTTTCAATAAATAATATTTTGCACGAACAAAGTTATCCGGACCCAATAAGGAACCGCAGTGGCTGAGTTTTCACCTAGCTATCAGTGAAAGCAATACCACACTGCAATACTACATGTTCAAACTACACTACTACAATACTACAGGTTCAAAGAACACTACTACAATAATACAGGTTCAGACTCCACAAAATGCTTAACAACAAAATTCTGGTCCATTCAGATTCCTCCCAATTATTTCATAAGCCTCTGAGAAGAAATAAACAGATATGAAATCATACCCGAGAGAGGTCAACAGACTCTCCATTTGCTATTCGCAACTCCGGTAAAAAAGTAGCTAGTATTAGTCCCCGAAGGGGTATGCAGAGGTGTGTAGGTAATAACCACACAGCCACCTTCCGCCAGAGATATAATTTAGGTGCCAACGTGGCAGATGGCGAGTCCATCGCCGTTACTCAACACGACGTACATACGACTGTGAATTTCTTCGTAAACGTATACAGGTTTCTTGCCGATGTTTTCCTTCTTATCTATCGACTTAACACTGCATTATGAGTAGCTTTGACTAGTTTATATATAGGTTATAAATAGATGTATTATAGGTATATATTTAAAACGGGTGCTTTTGCAGGACACAACTAGTAGACTAATAAAACTAGAAACCTAAACCAGGCTCGTTTTATGCAATATAAAAAAGCTTTGAAGCAAAAAACATTACAACTTGATTAGTCAAGAATTTCTCAAAAGAATGTACATTCTAGCAACTCCCCGGCAATAGATTAACACCAGTATAAGTGTATGCGTAAGGTACAAAATTAATTTAGTTAAAATCGTTACCGCTCAGGACATAAGCCACGAACTTTCGCACCGAGCAATGCAAATAAACCGTTTATGGAGCCACTAAACGGACTGCTAACTTTGATAACAATCTATGATTTTATCGACACGAAAAGTTCATCGATAAAGACCTTAAGGATCGCGATACTACCTCTCTCTCGTTTACATTCAGTAAGAAATAATATTTTTTATATTTATACGATTTTATATATAAATATTTGTTTTCTTTATTTCTATTAAAATATAAGGTAATAATAAGGTTTCCAGTAATGTGCTCCTTGGGGAGGGGGGAGGATTGTTACCTTGTGTTGGAAGCAGAGGGATTAAACCCATTATGCTGCCAACACACTATAACTCTCCGAACACAGAGTGGCAACGCGCAAGTGATACTTCGGTATCGTGAGCGTAAATGGGCTACGGTAGCCGTTTTCCATCAGGTGGGCCGTATGCTTGATTGCCACTCTTGTTGTATAAAAAAAAAAAAATAGCGGCATTGCCACGCTGGATAGCAATGCTGATTCTCTGAGCGAGATATGTTCCAGCCCGCCTGTCACTAGAGCCTCCTTAAAAAGTTGTTGAGTCTATTTTTATACTATATCTACCTATGAATACATTATACACAAAGATTGCACGTTCGAATCTCGACTGTACCAATTAACTTTTCTGAACAGTGATAGTCACACTACCAGCTTTACGGTGAAGGAAAACCTCGAGAGGAAACCTACATACGTTTGAGAAGCAATTCAAAGGCGTATGTATAGTCGTGTTTGAGTAACGGCGATGGACTCGCCATCTGTCACGGTGGCACCAAAAACATGTCTGGCTTAAGTGGGTGTATGAATACTACGTGAAGATATATATGTAAAAATCACTACCTTCACACTCATGTAATACTACATGTAATCACGTTGGCACCTAATATACCTCTGGCGGAAAGTGGGTGTGTGGGTATTACCTATACACCTCTGCCTACCCCTTCGGGGACCCTTGTGGGAAGGCGTGAGGATATATATATATATACATATATAATCACATTTACCGCTGATTTCCTTGCCCGACATTAAAAGCTCATTACACTAAAACGGGTCTAATTAAGGACAGCTTACGTTGTGGCCATACCTTTATATGGAGACCGAACCACATACCCATAGGCGAGTTAAAATACCATAGCGCGGTTACATAGTTGATGGGTGACCGCGATTTATGGTTACTGCTTATGGTAACCGCAGGGGGTGACATGTCTTGGGAACTAGCTTGATTAGACTTTTAACGTGGATATGGTAGCTTGCTTAAAGTAAATCGCTGTGTTGTGCAATGTAGGTATTATGTATTTTGGAGTACGTCCTTATCAATGACGGGAACGTCAAGAGTACTCGAAAACGGCGGGCATTTATGAAGAGACTGATGAATGTGGAGGAAGCGAAAGAGGTATATACAAACAACAACTTCAAAGAACTGGCTCTCTATTCTCTCTGCCTGCTTTTGATTCATTTCACACAAATCGCCAATGTGTCAAATGGCGATTTGTCGATGTTTTTACAGCACAAGAATTCGTACGTCTTTAAATTTCTTGTCGGACGTAGGGAGGTTCAAGGATTTTTCCTTCTTCGTAAAGCTAGCTATCTGATAAATTCAGTCGTCTATAATGAAATGAAAATGCTTATGATATAAAATCAGAATACTGTTTTAAAAAAGTAACTGCCAAACTGACAGTTTTTGACAGATAAATTGAATGCGATCTTCCTCAAAAATTGGCATGATCGACCGGGCGTTCATGGGTTTTCCATAAATCACATTAATAATTGCTATGACGACGCCCTCTTATATAGGAGATTAAGTGAGTAAGGACCGCTCCATGCATTGGAACCCTTAATTTTATTTCAACATCATTTTTCACACGTTGTTACGCCTTCCATTTCTGCAGTAGTGAAGAATTGTAGGCGATTTATTACAGCGTATTACTCTTGTCGATTGCCGATTGGGCATATAATAAATAATAATAAATAATAATAATAATATATCCTCACGCCTTCCCACAAGGGTCCCCGAAGGGGTAGGCAGAGGTGTATAGGTAATACCCACACACCCACTTTCCGCCAGAGGTATATTAGGTGCCAACGCGACAGATGGCGAGTCCATCGCCGTTACTCAAGCACGACTATACATACGCCTTTGAATTTCTTCTCAGACATATGCAGGTTTCCTCTCGATGTTTTCCTTCACCGTAAAGCTCGTGGTGTACTAATCACTGTACTTAAGTTCAGAAAAACTCATTGGTACAGTCGGGATTCGAACTTGCGACCTTTGCGTCGCAGGCAACTGCTCGAACCACTCGGCCACCACGGCATATAATAAACAGAGAAAAATATCTCATCCGTTATGCATACAGATCCTTTCCAAAATGTCTGACCTAACAAATCAACAAATTTCACCGCCGATATATATCTCTGTCTTTAGTTCATTATATAGAAACAGAAACAAAACACGGTTATGGAAGTTACTTTTTAAGTTTACATTTCTAGAAACCAGCATTGGGGTTTGAACCTATACCATCACTTTAATAAGTGACTTAAAATTACCTGAAGACAAAGAAATGAACATATTTTAATGCTACCTTAAATATTACCATAAAGGTCTCGTACTGTGCGCTTTCAAAGGAGTTTTCTTCCGCGAACGCTCAGGCTGTGGAATGAGCTTCCCGTTGAGGTTTTCCCTGGAGAGTACAGCACGGAGTTCTTCAAGAAGGGTGTGAAAAGATTCCTGCAGGGTTGGCAACGCGCGAGTGATACCCCTGGTGTTGCAAGCGTCCATAGGCGGCGGTAACCGCTTACCATCAGGCGGACCGCATGCTTGTTTGCGTTCCTTGTGGTAAAAAAAAATCGATTCAAAATGGCCGAGTATAAATTGTAGATTCGTATCTTATGAAATTACTAAATTAATATCCGTAAGCGGTATAAAAGTTCGACAAAGAAAAATGGTACCCAACACCTACCTCCCAATTTGCCAGAAATTATATTTAATATCAAGGATGACACTTAATTGAATACTGTTCTCAGATATAAATACTTGTAATCGATATCCATACATGATAAAAGGATAGGTGTGTCCGGTTTGTATGCTGCTGATATTAACAGATTAATTGTGCTCTACTAATAAATCTGTATACGTGATAGTTTGTACGTTTTTCGTCAGAAAAACGCATTTAGATGTAATTTGATACGAATGTAGCGAGTACGATAGATTAATTTTGAATGCAGTTAGACTTACTTTATCTATCCAGTTATTCCGTTCATGATAAATGTTGAAATAAATAACCATATTTTTTGTAAAATCTAAAAATCTAATCCGGAAAAGTTATCTTGAATGTAAAGAGACGTTAGACGAATCACTAATGCATGTACAGATACAATTACTAGTGTCACCACGAGTACTATTGACGTTCCCGTCCTTGAGCGTCCGATCGTTTTGATCTAGGTAGTATTAAAACTTAATTCTAAGAAAGCAAATTTCTTTCAAAGATCGTTTCAAGATAACTTCAAGGGAATGCAACCATACTCGATTCCTAGTGAGGAATATGCGCATTTCGATGAGGTGAAAAATTCTTAAGCGTCGTTTAATTTAAATTTATAATTTTCGCCAGCAAAAAATAATAAAACATATTGCTCGTTTTTAAAATAGTTTTTGACAAGAAGTTCGCCATATGAATGTCGTATTTCTTTCGGCAAAATTCTTGGGAAATCCTTAAACGGCTGCATCGCAGTTCGTGCGAATAAACTGGATTACTTTAAATATTCGAGAATTTTTAACTTCATAACTACTTAGTAAAGATGCAGAAGGTCGGGCTTCGCGGAAAGAAAGCAGCTTCAGCTATCTGGAAGTTTAGCTTTTTTAAGCTCATGTGGCCTTACTTTTTTTACTTGTATTTAATTGTTTTTAGAATAGGTATGGCATTGTACCTGTAGACTATATCTATACAAATATTATGAAGAGGAAGTATAAGAATGTTTTCCTGCTTCTGTACACTTTCGTATTTATTTATAAGATTTGTATTTTTGTGCGCGTGTATGTTTGTAATGAATAAACTCAAAAACTGCTAGGCCGATTTCAAAAATTCTTTCACTATTGGGAAGCTGCTACATTCAGCCTGAGTGACATAGGCTATATTTTCTTTTATATATAAAAAAAGTCTTATGACCTTGTGCTGCTAAGCCGAGACGGGCCGCTAGTTCAAAAGAGAAAAAATCTCATGCCAATATTATGTGGCATTCGCGAACGCGCGATTCAACCACCTTTTAAGCAACGCATTATGTAACAAACGGTGCTATGTAAAAAAATTGTATTAATATATATGTACAAAATACACACAATACAAAAAATTAAATTACTACCAAACAAGTCATGTCTTCTTGTCTTCAAATTGACGTACCGACGTGTAATTTAACTGGTATGAAGCAACTTCTAGTGTTTCTCGCTAAATCATAGAATACGCACGAAATTTAGCCGCAGAGGACCTTATCCTATATGTGGATGATAGTAAGATCGAGTCGACGAGCCGACAAACCGACAAGCAATTAAACTCGGAGCTTGCAAAGATCGCGAGGTCGATTTTAATCAGAACATGTTCTGGTATCGTTAACCTGTCAATGAAATGAGTTTTTACCCAAATATGACTACGATGGATCGGGATGATATATAGCCGACACGGGCTAAAAGCTTTCTCCGTGCTAATTTATTCTTTAGCCGTTCATATGTTACAATGGCTGACTTAAGTGCAGTACGTAAACGTAATAATTATTCTGACGCCTTCCCACAAAGGTCCCCAAAGGGGTAGGCAGAGGTGTATACGTAGTATCTACAAATCCACTTTCTGCCAGAGATGTATTTCAGGTGCCGATATGACAGATGGCGAGTCCATCGCCATTACTCAACCACGACTATAGATACGCCTTTGAATTGCTTCTCATACGTATGCAGGCTTACTCTCGATGTTTTCCTTCACCGTAAAGCTCGTGGTGTCACTAATCTCTGTAGGTACTTAAGATCAGAAAATTCACTGGAACAGTCGGAATTCGAGCTTGCAATCTTTGTGGTGCAGGCAACTACTCTAATCAGTTGGCGATCACGGCTCTTTTCTTAAGCCTATAAATAATGCCTAAGTATTAAATAAAAGCTACATAAATTTATGATAATCAATAAGGTCTCGCACTGCGCGCTTTCAAAGGAGTTTCCTTCCGCGAACGATGTAGCTTTGGAATAAACTATAACTACCAATTGACAATGTCAATTGGTAGTTATAGTTACAGTAGTACAGTACAGTTACAGTACAGTAGTTACAGTACTCCCAGAGAGTATAGCATCGAGTTCTTCAAAAAGAGTGTGAAAAGATTCCTGTACAGTCAACAATGCGTGAGCGTAAATTTTGTATTTTTTATTTAAAAAAAAAGCGTTATACTTACCTTCGAAGTATTATAAATAACCGCTGTTATACAAACGAAAGCAAAATTATTCTCTTCCAGTCAAATAAATATATTTGTTTAATACAGAGATAGCCCTAATGTCGATATACAAGCAAAAACCTCACGCGCTAAAAGCGCTGAACCAATAAACAAAGCCTTATCGCGGCCGAACTTAAAACGAGTGCAATAAGCGACACCTTAAATTCAAGTGGTAATCTCGTAAAAATATCAGACCACAAAATGCGAATTACATATCGATTTTCATAAAAAAGTAGCGTCTTTTTTAAACGTCTGGCATGACACTGTTTATATTTCAGCGGGATATAAAGATATATTCAGAAACAATATTAATATATCCTCACGCCTTCCCACAAGGGTAGGCAGAGGTGTATAGGTAATACCCATACACCCACTTTCTACTTTAGGTGCCGACGTGAAAGGTGGCGAGTTAATGGCCGTTCCTTAAGCACAAAGCGTATATCTTTGAATTTCTTCGCAAACGAATCCAGGTTTACTCTCGATGTTAACCTTCACAGTAAGGCTCGTGTTGTGTATTTAACTTCAGAAATATTTATTGCTGCAGTCGGAGTGCTGACTTGAAATTTTAAGCTTGAAACTTGAAAGTTTTCTTTTACAGTTAACTACTCAACCCCCTCGAATAAATAGATCTATCCTTTTACCTAGGTGAAATGACTGACCGTCCACATCGTTCAATCTAATCTAGCTTAGTTATCTAGCCTTCCAGGTCTACTAAAAAAAAGTTTCATTGTAGCCTTGGTACCATCGAAATTCACATTGGTCAGGACAATACATACCTAACCCTCACGCCTTCCCACAAGGGTCCCCGAAGGGGTAGGCAGAGGTGTATAGGTACTACCCACACACCCACTTTCCGCCAGAGGTAGATTAGGTGCCAACGTGACAGATGGCGAGTCCATCGCCGTTACTCAAGCACGACTATACATACGCCTTTGAATTTCTTCTCAGGCGTATGCAGGTTTCCTCTCGATGTTTTCCTTCACCGAAAAGCTCGTTGTCTAATCACTGTCCTTAAGTTCGGAAAAACTCATTGGTACAGTCGGGATTCGAACTTGCGATCTTTGTGTCGCAGGCAACTGCTCGAACCCCACGGCCACCATGGCTATACATGTGAGTAGACTATGACAATTGATTTGAATATTGCATATCTCGTAAAAGAACTTCTTGGCGTGTAGCCTTCCTACAACACCCTGGAAGGGTTAGTAGAGATTCCATAAAACTTTAACACCCAAAATATATCTCTGGTGGAAAGTGGGCGTGTGGGTTACTATCTATACACCTGAGGCACCCCTTCGGGGATCCTTGTGAAGTCAGGATATTATTATTTTTTATTATAATAAAACCTACTTTTCGCATGACATAAATTTTTATACCAACGTGAATCTGTGGTTGAATTCTTAATATGTCTATGCTATTTTTGATAAATCAATGTAATTAATACAATAAAAAAAAATCTCATTGCATCGCCATGTTTAAGAACTGCCTTGACGTTGGGTAACTACCTAAGCAACTCAGTCACCACGGTTCTGGTTTTTGTATCCAATTCAAATATGTTTTCTGCATAAAATGTTTAACACAGGATTTCAGTACAAAAACCTACACGGGTATATTTTAAGTCGTACTTTCTCTTCAATTTTAAGAGAACTGAATTTTGGTCTGTTTGTCTTCCTCAGTTGACAGTTCCGGTGCATTGTATTTAAATTTATTTAGCACTGAGGTTACCGGGAGAAGCTTAAAGCGGTTCAAAGTTAGCATTCGTATGCAACGGCTTGTTTCAAAATATTATGAATGACGTAACAAACAAAAGATTAATGTGGACGAAGAGAAATAGGTATAAGTCTAGAGAAAACTGGCACCTTCTTCTCTTTGCCTACACCGTGAGGGACTTGGTGAAATAATATGTATGTATATGTACGAAACAGGTATAAAATGCGAAAATCTGTAGAAGACGAGGCAGAGTACTCGAAACCTGTGAGCTTGAATGAAGAGAACGATGAATGCGGCTGGTGAAAAACTAGAGACAACTGACGCTCAACCCTTCTATACCATGAGGGACTCGGCACTATCCTCACGCCTTCCCACAAGCGTCCCGGAAGCGGTAGGCAGAGGTTTATAAGCATACTCGGCACTTAAAATAAGAATTTATTAAAAGGTACAGTGAAGCAAGCTTACTTGAAGCTTATCGAAAGTATGAGCAATTTTCAACCTCCAAGAGGAAGAGAGAGTGCAAGAAGCATTTTTTTTTCTGTTGTAAATTGTTTCAAGATTTTTCATGATATAATAATAATAATAAATACCTGGGACAATTCCACACAAATTGACCTAGTCCCAAATTAAGCAAAGCTTGTGTTATGGTAACTAGACAACGATATATTTACTTATATTTTATAAGTTTAAACTATATATATATATATATATATATATATATATATATATATATATATATATATATAGTTTAAACCATTTCAAGTTGTAAATTGTTTCAAGATTTTTCATGATATAATAATAATAATAAATACCTGGGACAATTCCACAAATTGACCTAGTCCCAAATTAAGCAAAACGTGTTATGGTAACTAGACAACGATATATTTACTTATATTTTATAAGTTTAAACTATATATATATATATATATATATATATAGTTTAATAAATACATAGGACATCCAAGACTAAGGTACAAATATTCGTGTTCATCACACAAATATCTGCACTCAGCGGGATTCGAACCCGCGACCTCAAGTTTCGCATTCTGGAGCTCTAACCACTAGACCAGACGGTAGTCGCGTACATGATGTGAGCGTGTGGTGATATATCTTTCTTTGTCAATTTGACTTCTTTAAATTTTATTTTAAAGAAGTCAAATGCCGCGGTGGCCGAGTGGTTCGAGCAGTTGCCTGCGACGCAAAGGTCGCAGGTTGAATCCCGACTGTACCAATGAGTTTTTCTGAACTTAAGTACAGTGATTAGTCACACCACGAGCTTTACGGTGAAGGAAAACATCGAGAGGAAACCTGCATACGTCTGAGAAGAGATTCAAAGGCGTATGTATAGTCGTGCTGGAGTAACGGCGATGGACTCGCCATCTGTCACGTTGGCACCTAATATACCTCTGGCGGAAAGTGGGTGTGTGGGTATTACCTATACACCTCTGCCTACCCCTTCGGGGACCCTTGTGGGAAGGTGTGAGGATATATAAAATTTATTTTAATTTATGAATAAACAATACTGAACGCCGTACCTTTCGCAGAAACCAAGCATTCGGGTTAAATAAATAGTGATGCGACCGAGAGCGTTTGCTCTTTCGCTTTCAAGTACAATATTTATTTAACAAAACGAATTGGGTCCGACGTGGGGCGTAGGAGTAAGTACTTCCTTATATACAGTATGTTATGAACAGTCTTCAAAATGAAATTCTTGACTAATGGCCACCACGGCTCTTAGCATCAGAGCGATTGGGTCTGTATTATATAGTCCTAGTTGGTACTACCTGTACACTTGCCCCTTCGGCGACCTTAATGGGAAGGTGTGAGGATATATATAAATAACTAGCTGTACCCTCTCACGCTTCGCTGTGGATATGTGACTGATGCAAAAAATAGATAAAAACAATCCTCGATGCGGCTTATCTATCATGCTAAAATTTCAGCACGATCGGTGCAGAACTTTTTGAATTTTTAAGCGTACACAAACATATATATATATATATATAATAAAATAAATAAGGTCATATGAATTTCAACTTGAGAGCCGTGGTGGCCGAGTGGTTTGAGCACTTACCTGCGACGCAAAGGTCGCAAGTTCGAATCCCGACTGTACCAATGAGTTTTTCTGAACTTAAGTACAGTCATTAGTCACACCACGAGCGGTGAAGGAAAACATCGAGAGGAAACCTACATACGTCTGAGAAGAAATTCAAAGGCGTATGTATAGTCGTGCTGGAGTAACAGCGATGGACTCGCCATCTGTCACGTTGGCACCTAATATACCTCTGGCGGAAAGTGGGTGTGTGGGTTTTACCTATAAACCTCTGCCTACCCCTTCGGGGACCCTTGTGGGAAGGCGTGAGGATATTTATTTTATTTATTTAATTTCAACTTGAGTATTGACAGCCGTCGGGTCTAGTGGTTAGATCTCCTGGCTGCGAAACTTCAGGTTACGGGTACAACTACCGCTGAGGGCAGATGTTTTTTGTTGGGAATATAATTCGCCAAGAAAACCACGTTTTCTTTATAGGTTGCAATGAATTTTTAGTAGACCGTTAGAGCGTCGTTGTATCGTTGACGTCTTGTTGACAAATGGAATTTAAAATGAAGTCAGTGTTGCTGGCCGTAGAGGGATGCGGCGTAGACATCCTCCCTTAGCCTTGGATGTTCTATGTATTTATGTATCTATCTATCTACATATAATCACGCCTCTTTCCCGTAGGGGTAGGCAGAGACCACTTCTTTCCACTTGCTACGATCCTTACATACTTGTTTCGCTTCGTCCATTTTCATTATTCTCTTCATACATGCTCTTGGGTTTAGGTTACTCTTGACCTGACCTTTTTTCAAGACGTCCCTAATTTGGTCTAGAAACGTCCGTCTAGGTCTACCTACGTAATCTATTTACGTAAGTAAATATATTGTTGTCTAGTTACCATAGCACGAGCTATGATTAATTTGGGATTTGTGTGGATTGTCCCAGGTATTTATTTAACTACTAGCTGTGAGCCGCGGTTTCTCCCGCGTATAGCTTCATAATCTTTTCTACCTTACTCAGGGTGAATGTAGCTTTCCAATAGCGAAAGAATTTTTGGTAAATGCAAACAAATAATCAAATCTTTCCTCTGTATAATATTAGTATAGATACTGCGAAATTATAGGAAGAAGACGCAGTATTTAGTGTACTATATAAGCAAACATTGCTTTCTAACTTCGTCGTATAAAAATGGCAATTAAACTTATTTAATTCGAAGAATATATCTTGCAAGAAGGACATTCAATCTTAAGACAGAATTCATTATAGAAGCCGCTAAAAGAGGTATCATAAATATTCTTGCTGGCTGATTAGAGTTCAGTCTTATTATAACCAAACCAATATATTAACTCATCGTTAATGGCGTGCTTACTTAATGGGGTGCTCGCAGCTAGCGCCCGCAACGATCTACTGATAGCCTAGTTTAGTCCTGCCGGAATTGGCTGTGGCATTATGTCGGCGTTCTTTTAGCGTGAATTAGAAGTAACAAAGCGACTTTCAGGGCAAAATTTAATATTACAATAAAAAAGACACTGTACATATTAACATTTTTAAAAGAGCCGTGGTGGCCGTGTTGTTCGAGTAGTTGCCTGCGACACAAAGATCGCAAATTCGAATCCTGACTGTACCAATGAGTTTTTCTGAATTTAAGTACAGTCATTATTCACACCCCGAACTTTACGTCTGAGACATATACGTCTGAGAAGTCATTCAAAGGCGTATGTATAGTCGTGCTTGAGTAACGGTGATGGACTCCCCATGTCACGTTGGCACCTACAATATATCTCTGGTGGAAAGCGGGTACTAACTATACACCTCTGCCTACCCCTTCGGGGACCCTTATGGGCAGGCGTTGGGAAATAAATTGCCCAAATCCGTGTCACAGGGAAGGGTGCCAAGAAGGCTGGCAGCATTACAACGTTGTATGGCAATTCACTGAGCGGAGTATTCGCTAGCTTTCTTATGCGAGAGGCCTCAATAAGTGTTTTCAGGACCTTCTAATAATATCTGTAATAATCTGGTCCCCATAGCCCTAACTTGGCCTTAACTCCTTAGCCACTTACTTCTGTAGGATCAAAATCAATTATTTGAAAAAAAATTTTGAAATAAAAATAAATTAAAGGCAAATGTAAGTTTTCATTGGCTTACCTTTATTGGATGATAAAAAGACCACAATGACGATATTTGAAACCAGAGAACTCTGCCGTAGCTTAAGCTAGAAAAGGGTTTTGATACACACACACACACACACACACACAGCATTCTTCTGCAGGCATTATCGTACATTACATTGTAAATCTTAATTGTGTTTTATGTTTCTAAATATATATCCTCACGCCTTCCCACAAGGCTTCCCGAAGGGGTAGGCAGAGATGTGTAGTTTGTACCCACACACCCACTTTCCGAAAGAGATATATTTTAGGTGCCAACGTGACAGATGGCGAGTCCTTCGCCTTTACGCAAGCACGACTATACATATTTGAATAAATAAATAGTACATTGTATATAGTTCGGTCAAGAGTACCCTAAACCGAAGAGCATGTATGAAGAGAATAACGAAAGTGGACGAAGCGAAAGAAGTATGTAAGGATCGTAGCAAGTGGAAAGAAGTGGTCTCTGCCTACCCCTACGGGAAAGAGGCGTGATTATATGTATGTATGTATGTATTGTATAAAATACACTCAATAAAATAAATTCATACAACTATGAATTCCGCATATCACACCGAATCTAAAGTCCAACAAAAAAGGAAGGGAGAAACATTACAATAAATTAGACCGAATCATTCTTAACGCAATAAAATATATACAGGCTGTGTAAATTTACGAGTTCCCGACTCAAGTTGTACCTACACGGTGTCCACATTTAACAACATTTTGAGAATATTTGCACTTCATTATCAAAGGCAGTGTTCGGTTTTATGACCACTTTAAGGTTTTCGTATCGTTTTGAGATCGTTTTTAACGCGCATCAACTTAAGGTGATGACTTTATTGGCGCAAGACCGCAATCAAAATAAGTATGATTACAAAAATATATGAGAATACTCAAATTGTATGTTACAATCAAACTTATGGATACTAAAAAGTACAGACTTAAACATTTATTGCGGTAAAATGGGCTTGAATAACAATCATAATTTTTAAGAGACACAGGTTTAACTTTGGAGTAGCTCGATTGAGGCAGATTTACCTTACAAAAGATCGCCGCCATACGGCCCTGCTTCTCTGTGTCGTGGTGGGTTGGAAGCTCTACACAGCATAGCTGTACTCGGCAATGGAGGATACCGTTCGTACCTTTGACACTGCGAGTCGTGATAAATACATATTAGGTGAGACACTACGTCTTAGCATTTTGTGTTCCTTGTAAATATATTACATGTATAAAATTATAAAAAAAATGTTTCAACATCAATAAAAAAGTTGAAGCCGTGGTGGCCGAGTGGTTCGAGCAGTTGCCTGCGACGCAAAGGTCGCAAGTTCGAATCCCGACTGTACCGATGAGTTTTTTCTGAACTTAAGTACAGTGATTAGTCACACCACGAGCTTTACGGTGAAGGAAAACATCGAGAGGAAACCTGCATACGTCTGAGAAGCAATTCAAAGGCGTATATATAGTCGTGCTTGAGTAACGGCGATGGACTCGCCATCTGTCACGTTGGCACCCTAATATACCTCTGGCGGAAAGTGGGTGTGTGGGTATTACCTATACACCTCTGCCTACCCCTTCGGGGACCCTTGTGGGAAGGCGTGAGGATATATTAATATTATTATATTATTATAAAAAAAGTAGTTATTTAGCATCCTCTCGCCGAGCCCCTAACGGGGTGGGCAGAGTTTATAGAGCGCTAGTTCTCTCTAGACTTACATACCTCTTTCGCTTCGTCCACATTCATCACTCTTTATACATGCTCGGTTTTGAGTACTCTTGACGTTCCGGTCCTTTGGCGACTTTTTTAATGAAACTAATTTAATTAAGCTTGCCCTTAAACACATGCAAATTATATCTTGCTTACATTTTATTGCTTAAAGCTTACGAGCTCACAAATAAAGTGTTAACGTTAAGATAACGTTTGAATACCATTTAAAACGGGGACTGCACAGGTAGTTATTTTAGTAGCTTTAAGAACACATATACGGGATGTCTCAAAAAATAAGAATGTAGCTTAAATATGACACAGTGACCAAGGAATGACGTTCATAAAAAAAGCAAAATTAATATAAAAAATACTAATATATGAAGTTTTTACCTTATTTTCGTGGATATATTGATGTTGATGAAATTGAATTGATGAAAACAGATGTCTTATAGATTTTGTCGGGAATTTTGAATATTGTACACATATCCTTAAGACGAAGTAAAACAAATAGCTGCAAAAATAAAAATAAAATATTTACGTGGGTATAATATTTACTCTAAAGCAAGGATATAAAAGGGTTTTTTGTCTATAACTATTAATGTCATAAAAAGAAGCTCACACCGATTGAGCTTAAATTTTGACACAAAATATGGACAATCCGCACCTAATATACCTCTGGCGGAAAGTGGGTGTGCGGGTATTACCTATACACCTCTGCCTACCCCTTCGGGGACCCTTGTGGAAGGCGTGAGGATATATTATTATTATTATTACAATCCGCTTTGAATTATTTTTCGTTCGTCGTCAGAAAGAGTTTTTACACATAACTGAGCAAGCAGATTACAAGTTGACTGCTCATATAATGCTATTAGCACAGCGATCTTCTCAACCTTTGTATGTGCACAGGTTACGGTACTTTAATACTACTCAAAAGGTCATTGGCTCGTTCACGAATAAATATAAATTGCTTTAAATAATTATTTCGTGCAAATATTTGCTTATTCAACAAAACTGCATTAATTTATCAATTACAAACGTCACTTGTTAATGTAGCAGTACATTGAAAACTGTCATTTAACCCTATAATTACGGTGGAGCCGTAAACACCTAGTGTAAAAACTTTCTTCAGTTGCACCACCGAAATACGGCCAAAACCGCACCCATATATTGATTTATTGCTCGCTCGACACGCAAAGGGTCATTCGATCTTGGGATAAGTCTCGAGGTAACGTTCGTTGTATGCAACATTTTTCGTAAATTTTATGAAAGTTATAACGTATTTTATTATAATGAGCTTTCCACAATTTGTATTACTAAAAATAAATATGTAAATAGTTCATGAAGCGTTTTTCTAATTTCATTCAAAAAATATGTATAAATACGAAATTTGACGTAAACTCATATTTAATGCAACCCTACTGATATATTAAATTAGTTACTGAAGCACGAGCTCCATACAAACAAATTACGTATAAATATGAATTACCTATAAATATGATCTAATCGAAAGGGGTACGCAAATCTAGAGAGAACTGGCGCTCAATTATCTCTGCCTACATACACCGTTAGGGCGTGATGTGTGTAGGTATGTATGATCAAAGTAAGACATTAACTACTATGAATTAAGTTTAACAAAAGCGTTAAGCGTGGCTTGCACAAAGATCGAAATCATTTGGGAAATGTTGAGATAAAACTCAAGACCGCAATCTCATATATACCCGGCTCGTCCAAATAAGGGCCGCCGAAGATGCGCGACTATCGGTATTCGTTCGAAAGTACTAATTGAGGTGCACGCCGCATCCTACAGCATGGAGCGTTTCATTCTTCATCTGCTTTTGGCATCTTTGCTACGTGTACAAGGGCTGGGTGGTTTATGAGACACTTTATCAAGAAGGAATCATTAATTAAGCTTGTCATTTCCAATAACCGAATACCACAATATATATGTAATATGTATTAATAATATTTAATGAAACTATGGTGGCCGAGCGGTTTGAGTAGCCTGCAATATAAAGACTGCAAGTTCGAACCCCGACTGTACCGATGATTTTTTCTGAACAAAGATTAGTCACGCCACGAGCTTTACGGTGAAAATATCGAGAGAAAAACTTACATATAGCATATGCGTTCGCCGAAATTCATAGGTGTATGTATAGTCGTGCTTGTGTTATGGTGATCACACTCACCATCTATCACGTTGGCGCCTATGTTTTGAGCAGTGATGTACCTTGTGCAATTAAGGTACCAGAATATTCTCCACTTTACACTCCACGATAAAATGTCACAAAAACCAAGTCGGCCATACGAACGCCAATCACGTAGGTACTTTTTGAAGGAAAACCTATTAAATTTTATGAGATACTTTTCCATACCGGCTCTGCTCCAATTTTTTTGTTTCAACGTACGATTTTTGGAGCTTCAATGTAAAGTAACTGGAAGTGACACAAAATGTTGTACCTAATTAAAATTAAGTGTTTGAAGAGAATGATAGATTCAAACTAAAAAACGCTTATGTCTACTGAGCTATAACATCGTGTGCGTGGAAACTATAAAGATGCAAAACGAGTATACGTAATCCTGACGGAATGCGGCTACCATAACCTATAATCGTATGTAATATCTTCTTCCTCTTTAAGTGTCTCTCAATTATATCATTACAATAACAACAATTAATAATATTTACAAAGAACAGTTGAAACTAACTACTTACAGATAAAATATTTGTCCCAAATCGGTATCCCGAGGCAACGTGCCAAGAAGACTAGCAGCATTGCCACGCTGGATAGCAATGCTGATTCTCTGAGCGAGAAATGTTCCAGCCCGCCTGTCACGAGAGGTCTCGACCAGACGGCGCGAGACCTCTTTAAAAAGATGGTGAATATTATGTAATATCTAAAGTATAATTAATAATAAAAGCCGCGGTGGCCGAGTGGTCCGAATAGTTGCCTGCAACACAAAGATTGCATGTTTGAATGCCGACTGAATGTATCAATGAGTTTTTCTGAACTTAAATACAGTGATTATTCACACCACGAGCTTTACGGCAAAGGAAAACATCGAGAGGAAACCTGCATACGTTTGAGAAGAAATTCAAAGGCGTATGTATAGTCGTGCTGGAGTAATGATGGACTCCCTTACTGTATAATCTATCTCTGGCGGAAAGTGGGTATGTGGGTTGCCGCATACACTTCTGCCTACCCCTTCGGGGACCCTTATTGGAAGGCGTGAGGATCTGATCACTCACAAGATGCCGACTTTAAGCCTGTCAGGTGACATTCTTACCATCTCTCCAAACTCACCATGTGTCGCACCTTTGCCTACCCTTATGCAATTATAACTTAAGAGTTACATAACAAGGTCACATCCAGATAGATTAGATCGTTGGTTTGCGCAGGTAGTACTGACCGCAGTGCGAATCTTGATCCTCGTAAAATTTTATGTAGTTCAGACAAAGAGAATTTTGTTAATTAACCATTACGTCGCAGCAGTGATAGATAAATGTTCTTTTTATCCGGATGGCCGCATCTTAACAGCCTCAGGACACGTTTAAATGTTACAAAACATTCCCATTTTATATCTTTTTTTTTACATTTTTGGGCTCAACATTAATTAGCACGGCGATTTCTTTCGCCTTATTTTCACCAATGCCGCTTCAGTAGTTCTCTGAATGTTAAGAATTCTTCTAATTAATAAATAAATAAATAATTACTTTGGGACAATTCCACACAAATTGACCTAGTCCCAAATTAAGCTAAGCTTGTGTTATGGTAACTAGACAACGATATATTTACTTATATAGATAGATATATACTTAAATACATAGGACATACAAGACTAAGGTACAAATATTCGTGTTCATCACACAAATATCTGCCCTCAGCGGGATTCGAACCCGCGACGTCAAGTTTCGCAGTCAGGAGCTACTAACCACTAGACCAGGTGGTCGCCAAATTGATTGTTCAGCTACAACTTGTCGATAAAGGTACTCTCTTATACAAATAATTCACAGAAAAATCTATGAAAATTATGACGAGTAAGTATGGAAAGAATGATGAATATGAACGAAGCGAAATAGGTATGTAAGTCTAGAGAGGACTGGTGCTCTATTTTCTCTACCTCCCGTTAGGAACTCGGCGTGATGATATGTATATATTTGAAAATCTATGAAGGTACTGCTATAATAAGCGTACATATCTTCAAATAATTCTTCCCACAATGGTCTCCGAAAGATATATGATACGAGTCGTACAGATGCCAGACGCCAGATGTGCAAGACAGACCACAAGTCACAACTGAATTACTCTTCGAAAGTATGCAGCTTCCTCACCATGTGGTCCTTCACGTTAAAGCTAGATGTGTGCCAAGAACTTGGTGTAGATCAACGGCGTTTGAATCTACAATCTTAAACATGAAGTTGATTACTTAAACCACTTTTCCTCAAGGCTTAAGCTTATTATTAGTTTCACAAGACATGACATATTATAATATAATAATATATCCTCACGCCTTCCCACAAGGGTCCCCGAAGGGGTAGGCAGGGGTGTATAGGTAATACCCACACACGCACCTTCCGCCAGAGGTATATTAGGTGCCAACGTGACAGATGGTGAGTCCATCGCCGTTACTCAAGCACGACTATATATACGCCTTTGAATTTCTTCTCAGACGTATGCAGGTTTCCTCTCGATGTTTTCCTTCACCGTAAAGCTCGTGGTGTGACTAATCACTTTACTTAAATGCAATCTTCGTGTCGCAGGCAACTGCCTGAACAACTCGGCCACCACGGCCTCCTGTTTTAATACAATTTAGAAAAACATTATTGTACCAATTACTAACGCATCTCATACACCACAGTGGCTCTGAAACGTGTATCTATACTACGATTTGGTAAGCATTATTGAAGAAAATAATTTCACATCGCCATATAAAATCCCAATAAGCGGAGGCGATGTATTACGCCGCATCTACACGAATAGCGATAGGTATATCGCTTACAATAACAACACAGCGACAGGTTATGGCCAAAGGTTATCTTCGGTCAGATGATGAGCCTACTTTCACTTAGGTACCGAGCCTCTTTTCTGCGTTCTACACGAAGCGTAAACAAATTTGAATCCTATTCCCAAACCGTACGGATGACGTTAGCAGCATTGATAAGTTGGTAATTAAAAACAGTTTGTGCAATACGTGTTTTAATTGTGAACTTTATTGCGTTGCAGTAAAGTTGAATGGTTTATTGCAAAAACTGAATACGGATGGAGTTTAAATTGTGATCTGCGTACAGGTTGAAAAGAAAGTACAAGGATGTACCGGGGAACGAGAGGCTAACTAATTACATGGCTATAAG
This sequence comes from Drepana arcuata, assembly GCA_016069955.1. Classification (NCBI taxonomy): domain Eukaryota; kingdom Metazoa; phylum Arthropoda; class Insecta; order Lepidoptera; family Drepanidae; genus Drepana; species Drepana arcuata. The sequence continues at coordinate 23,558 of JACCPG010007083.1, forward strand.
AAGAGTAAGCTTTAGGAATCCATAGTTCTCTTTATCTAGTAATAATATAATATATCCTCACGCCTTCCCACAAGGGTCCCCGAAGGGGTAGGCAGAGATGTATAGGTAATACCCACACACCCACTTTCCGCCAGAGGTATATTAGGTGCCAACGTGACAGATGGCGAGTCCATCGCCGTTACTCAAGCACGACTATACATACGCCTTTTGAATCTCTTCTCAGACGTATGCAGGTTTCCTCTCGATGTTTTCCTTCACCGTAAAGCTCGTGGTGTGACTAATCACTGTACTTAAGTTTTAGAAAAACTCATTGGTACAGTTGGGATTCGAACTTGCGACCTTTGCGTCGCAGGCAACTGCTCGAACCACTCGGCCACCACGGCTCATTTATCTAGTAGTGTTTGAAATTATGTAAGATTTACAGCTTTAAGGAACTAGGAAGAGACTAGTTCTATGGCAAAAACACAGTAAGGGGAACGAAAACACTGTGTAGAGAACCTTGCATAATTTGGAGACATTTAAAGACAGTTGTCAAGTCGTATTTAAGACGTCTTGACAACTGTCTTAAAACTCGTCTTGTTGACATCTCACCGAAATGTGTATAGATAGTGCCTTCCTCGAAGACGCGCCCCAATCTAGTTGAGGGGGTCCTGGGATGCGGGAAGAATTCTCTATTACTTGTAGTGTGCGTGTGCACTCATAGGTAATCAGTGTGTACCGATAATACTCAAACTTTAGTGGAGTGTGCGTGTGTGTGTAAGATTGCAAACTACACTTACACTATAAACCATGAGGAAGAATAGTGGGACGCCTTTTCGTGGTTGGCACTATATATATCTCGGGCTAAGTCGTTATTTTCGCACATACACACTTACGTGTCAAGATATTATACACATAATAAATAAAAAAGCCGTGGTGGCCGAGTGGTTCGAGCAGTTGCCTGCGATGCAAAGGTCGCAAGTTCGAATCCCGGCTGTACCAATGAGTTTTTCTGAACTTAAGTACAGTGATTAGTCACACCTCGAGCTTTACGGTGAAGGAAAACATCGAGAGGAAACCTGCATACGTCTGAGAAGAAATTCAAAGGCGTATGTATAGTCGTGCTTGAGTAACGGCGGAAAGTGTGGGTATTACCTATACACCTCTGCCTACCCTTTCGGGACCCATGTGGGCAGACGTGAAATAGATAAAAGCAAAAAAAAGATATAGAATATGATTCAGCTTAAGATACAAAAAGTATTACTAAAATAACTGACTTTCATTAATATGAAGTACCTTATCGACAGACCTCTCATCTCATAACTACTCATTATAATTTCAATAAGAATATCTATCAATCACGTTACCACCGACTCCCTCATTATGCTCAAATTGGTCCGACCAATTACGGTGTCTATTATCATACACCGTGACAAATAAAAATCAATAGGAATGCCACAATTACATTATCTACGGCATCGAAGCGCTTAATAAATTTGTATCTTGGCACTGGTAAACACAAGGTCTATTATTGAATATTGCTAAATTCAATGTATAAATCACATTAAGAATTCAGTCCGGTTACAATTTTGCAATTTAGCTGTCAACGTGGTTCTAGAACTATTTGGTGCAGTGGTGTAAGGCATTAGCTAGTAGCGGAGCTTTGTTCATACTTATAATTAATATTATATAATTTACCTTCACGCCTTTAAGAATGGCCCCAAAGAAGGTAAATAGTGTAGCCCCACACACGCACTTCTCCGGAGATCTATTTTAGGTGCCAACGTGCTAGATAGCCAGTCCATCGCCTTCATTCTATACATTGATGGCCGACTAGTGTGGTTAAAGTTCCTGTCTGCGAAACTTCAGGCCGCAGGTTCGATTCTCACTGAGGGCAGATATTTGTGTGATGAACACGAGTATTTGTACCTGAGTCTTAATATAACCACATGCTTAATTTGGGGCTATGTCAGTCTGTTATGAATTCTCCTTTTTATTTATAATTGTAATAAAATATCTTGAAATGTTCCACAAAAATTAGCTCGATACGAAACTAAGCAAAGCTGGTCCCGTTCTATATTTGAACGATATACATAGTTATATATTGGACATATAGAAAGGATGAGTGAAGAAAGATTGACGAAACATACAGGTATACAATGCGAAAGTGACTGAAAGAGTGAAAAAAAAGGCCGAAAAAGACCAAATTTTCAAAATCAAATCGATCGAACAAGGACCCAGGTGAAATTGTCGACTTTTAAATTATCCTATATCTGTTTGAATTCAGAAATTTATAATTAAGCGTGCTTTTCCAGTCCATGAAAAGACACTAGAAAATGTGCTGCTCGCATCCGCACTGCGTTTAGACCACGGTGCAAAATATTTTGTAGAGTAAATGAATACCCATGTGATTAAAATAGGACAAAAATGTTTCATTAATTAGATGCAGTTTGCTTTTAACACTAATTGTCAGGATAATCGAGCGGGCAAAATACTTTAGTCTACTTAAGTTGAAATGAAGAATACGCTTTAGCTTTGCCGATACAAAGT
>JACCPG010007087.1:0-16010 GCA_016069955.1 Drepana arcuata
AAATCCCTCCTCTCGTTCCACCGTTCAGAAGAACTGTATTGGGTGCCAACTCCCCGGTCCCCCGCCTAAGTAAACTTCTTAATAAATGTAACACCCTGGATATTCACTTCGATAATGTAGCCAGGTTCCGTCAGCACTTACTGGATAAAGGATGATATGGATAAGGATGATATTTATTGTCTACTTTAAAATAACCCATGATATATTTTTTTTAGTATGCACATGTTTTATGTAATAGTTCCGTTCATTTTTATTTTTGTATTTATTTTAATTGTACAGCTAGTAAGTAATAATAAATAATATGTCCTCACGCCTTCCCACAAGGGTCCCCGAAGGGGTGGGCGGAGGTGTGTGGGTGGTGCCCACGCACCCGCTTTCCGCCAGAGGTGTATTGGGTGCCAACGTGACGGATGGCGAGTCCATCGCCGTTGCTCTGGCACGACCATACGCCTTTGAATTTCTTCTCAGACGTACTCGGGTTTCCTCTCGATGTTTTCCTTCACCGTTGGGCTCGTGGTGTGACTAATCTAGTAAGTACAACTTTGTAAAACCTCGCACTATTAGCAAGTGGTGTTTGCCTGTAAAAGGTTTAGCACATTAGCATAAGACCCTTAGACTAATATTATTTAACATAAGCTTTGTGTATAAACTGTTGGCAAACCTTAAATAAATAAATAAAATAAAATAAATAAATTATTATATATCTTTTGGCGTATGCGTTATGTATTTATTGCTTTTTCGTATGTTAACATTTTTATATTTTGGATTTCTTACAAGGTAGGCAGAGATAGTAAAGGATCTCTAGACTTTCCGACCTTTTTCGCTTCATCCACATTCGTCAGTCCCGTAAAACATCACACCGGTTTTGATGATCCTATACTTTTGTTTTTTCTTTTGTTAAAAAATACCTCACGCCTTCCCACAAGGGATCCTAGGAGAAGGCGTGAGGTTTTTGAAGGTGAAGGGGTAGGCAGAGGTGTATAGGTAGTACCTACACACCCACTTTCCGCCAGAGATATTTTTTAGGTGCCAAGGTGACAGATGGCGAGTTGGGTTACGACATAAATACTGTAAAATATCACTGGATCAGGTTCTGAAATTGTGCCAGACACGTTTCAGCCAAATACATACATACATACATACATATCGTCACGCCGAGTCCCTAAAGGGGTAGGCAGAGAGTATAGAGCGCCAGTTCTCTCTAGACTTACATACCTCTTTCGCTTCGTCCACATTCATCAGTCTCTTCATACATGCTCGTCGGTTTCGAGTACTCTTGACGTAGAATAATCAAATAGACCAATTAAATACACTGAAAATAACACCGAACGGCAACACTTGGCCGCTATCGCCAATGTCAGCCCAAGGTGGCGAAAACTAGATGGAACCGAACGGTTGGTTGTTAAAACGGGCACCCCTCGCGAAACTCCTCGATGACGAATTTACTTCTAAACTAGCACTAACGTCGCACCTAGATTAGAGACAGGTCCGAGCCTGGCATTCGGGCCACAAACTCCGGAGCTATTTTAACGAATTAAAGGTATCACGCCTTCCTTTAAGAGTCCCTGGGGGTAGGCTGAGATGTAGCAACATCCGCTTTTCGCTGGAGATGTATTTAGTTGTCAGCGTGACATATGGTGGGTCCGTAAAGACGGAAACTTGATACATTAGCACAGATTCTATAATTTTCAATGACTTTACGGTCTTCGTTTAATTTAAGTATTCATATCAAATCGCAGATTTTAAGGTGAAGGAAAACAGTGTGAGAAAATCTGCTTACGTTTGTCAAGAAATCTACAATCGGCAAAAATTATATCTGTCACGCTGACATCTACACTAATATTATAAAGAGGAAAACTTTGTTTGTTTGGTTGTAATGAATAGGCTCAAAAACTACTGGACCGATTTGAAAAATTCTTTCACTGTTGGGAAGCTACACTATCTCCGGTGAACATAGGCTATATTAAATTGGACCGGATAGGTGGCGCTGCGATCGAGTTTCAGGAATTTAACTTTTTCACCCGGGCGAAGCTATCCCTTTCTGTGTGTCTTAAGGTGGATTCGAGAATGGTTTAGATTTACAATTGGACCCGATAGATGGCGCTGCGATCGTGTTACGGGCAATTTAACTTTTTCACCCGAGCGAAGCTGGGCGGGACAGCTAGTCTAAATATATTTCGCGCAAAAATATGAGTTCATTGGCGTTGTGAACCTCTATTCATTGCCAGGGCGATGCTTTTTGTACCTACATGTGCTGGAGTAAATAGCGAAAGCTTGCGCGTACCATAGATCAATTATGGCGCGAAAGCGAAATGTTATAGAATATGACCGTAGTGTACAAACATAGAAAAAAATCCGACTTGTCTTTCTAAGGGGGGAATTTTTCTAAACTTATTTTCTCGAGAAAAGCTTTGGGGCAGACAGGGCTTTTTTTCTCTCGTTTGCAAAAATCCAATCTAGCTTTTAGATGCGCAATACAAATTTTAATCTATTTAAAATGACCAACATCATCATTACTTGACGTACAAGCTAAACACCTAGATTAAATTATTTACGTAATGTTTTTGCGTACTTTAAACATATGGACTACTACGATGACGAACGTAATTATTGTCTCGTTACACCGTATTGTTGTCCGAGGTCTAGGCTCTGGGCACGACAAAGTTGGCAGTTACTGACGTTACCTAGTGTTGTAACATATTTGAATATTTACTGAATCGAAGTATATTTAAAACTGGTACTCAATTTGATCCGTTTGAAAACTAATTAGCTAGACGCTCGAATATACATATAGACAATTCAAGAGTACGTAAAAGTTTAATATAATGGACAGCTTAATATAACAATGCAATATAATTAAATATTGGCAGCGCGTGAGCAGTAACCCTTTTACGGGGCGGTAACCGCTTACCATCAGGCGGACCGCATACTTCTTTGCCCATGCCCATGGAAATCATATTTTTCTTATTTATCAGAGTATCACGAAATAAGACGAATTACTATCTTTAGGGACGTTGTCGTCAGCATAAATGCAATTGAAATATAAAAATTATGTTTGTTTCACAATACTAAATAATGCTTGTAGGTAAAATCGATGCGTCAAGCCGTAGAAACAGACCATAGAGGATACTACATTACACGAACCGGATCGCTGTAGTTTGCAACGAATTGACACACAATTGGCCAAAACTGCATGCAACGATTATATTATCCGGTTCGTTGCCGATTCACTTGACTCCAGAATTAATAGAAGTATCAAGCGCTTAAAAATAGCCATCAGAGTGCATGAGAAAATATCCAACGACGTCGGCTTCGTCACTTGACGTTTATGTGTGCCCGGTTCTATGCATCGCTCGCTAGCTACGGCGTAATCGATAAATGAGTAGCGAGCGAGGCGCAACACTATATCAAATGACGCGCTGAGCGCTCGATGCACCGATCCGAGCCGGTCGCGGCCTCTGCGAACCGATTCCAACCGGTTTTGATCCAATCGAGAAACGCGCCTCACTCACGACCAATCAGTGGCACTCGCTCGCGGCCAGTCATTTGTGCTCCACCGTCCGTCCTGTACGTTGTTAACTATTTCTAATACCATTGTTATTTTTGCTGATATTGGCTTTGTTTTCGCTGGATCTCCATCTAAGACAATCGCACGGTGTGTTGTACAGAAATAGTTATTGAACTATACGAGGATACAGTCTTGCGGGCAATTGACGGAAAAAATAATGTTGGACAAGTGAACAGTGAGTGCTGATAAACAGTTGTTGAGAAAAACGCGAGTGTTGTGTTGAGCAGTTGGAAATCGTAACAAATGGTTGTTGAAGCGGTGTCTGGGCCAGCTATGGTGGTTGTCGGCGGGCGTGAGTACCGCGTGGGCTCCGGTGCGTTCATCTTCTTCAATCTGACGAGGCAGGACTATAGCTGACGAGGAGTATGCTCGTGCTCGAGCAGAGACTGAGTGCGCGGCACGTAGGTCGCGGGGTGGTGTTGAGCGGGCGACTGGTGCACGCCGTGGAGGCCCGAGGGTGGCGGATGAAGTTCGCCCTGCTCCACGCAGAGGTAGAGATCGAAGCGGAGCCCCGCGTCTACCGGGAGCTCGCACGCCGGCTCGCGGCCAACAACATTCACGTCAGGCCCGCCCGACGAAACAGATTGCCGTAACTATCCGGTTTTTACCGCTTTGCTTTTCATGAAGGTTAGCATAGGTGGGCAGCGAAATATGTTAATATTGGCGTGTTTATTATCACGGCTTGGGTTTATCATTTGCCGTGTGCCTTGTTACATTATGCATGTGGTAATGTACCACTCGTTGTATCTCTTGTTCGACACTAAGCTTCTAGAAACAGTCTGACGAAAGTGTATAAACATGTCGAATCATTAGTTTTGAATTAATAGATTGTCTTTTTAGATTTGTGTTTCAATTAGGGAAGCAACATATTTAAGAAGGTATCAAGGTAAACAAATTAAATGTTCACCTACTGAACTGTACCTACTGAACTTGCGACACTTAGGTGGATGTCAGTCAGTTAATGTGAGAAAATGTAACATCTTCACTATACCTGTTTTTTTTTATAACTTTGCAAAAATCCATTATGAACCATTCAATGGTTTCAAATGTGTTAACACATATTGGACCTAGTCCCAAACTAAGTACAGCTTGTATAGTGGGATCCAGACAACAATATACACACTTAGGTATATAGATAGGCAATTCCACACATATTGACCTAGTCCCAAACTAAGCAAAACTTTTTCTATTGAAACTAGGCAACCAGTCACATACTTATATTGATAATTGAAATAGATAGAATAGATTGGAGACAGGTTTTATAATTTGTCTTTGAATTTCTACCTGCCATCTTGCTTGCTTTAACTGCTCAGTCATAATGGCTCAAAGTATCTTTGACTTCCAAATCCAATACTGATTATAGCAGTTATTTCAAACCAGCTAGTTGATACATACATATCATCGCGCTAAGTTCCTAGCGGGGTAGGCAGAGAGTATAGAGTGCCAGTTCTCTCTAGACTTACATACTTCTTTCGCTTCGTCCACATTCATCAGTCTCTTTATACATGCTTGTCGGTTTCGAGTACTCTTAACTTTCCCGTCCTTGAGACTCCGATCTATTTGATCTAGGTAGTTGGAACGTGGCCTTCCTCTGCCTCTTCTTACACACACTTTTGCTTTGTATATCTGTTTGTTTCGTCAATCTTTCTTCACTCATCCTTTCTATGTGTCCAAACCAAAGCTAGTTGATAAACAACGTTATCAGAACCAGGAAGTTGATATAACTCTATAACAATAGGAAATTCATTCCCATATCATATATCCTACTACTGTTAATATTATTAATGCGAAAGTGTGTGGCAATGTTAGTTCCACATCTGCCTAGATGGGATGCCTTATAAAAAATAAAAGGTGTACAGTTCCAGTTGGTTGATTCCATGGAGAAGAACCGGCAAGGAACTCCATGGTTACTCTTTACAAATCATTTGGTATACAATAACAATATTATTATGTTCACGCAAAATGTACTAAATAGAATCGGATGTAATTTGGCACAGATATAGATTATTACTTGGATAATTATTATTCTAGAAGAATATCTACCAATGAATAAAAAACACTAGTAGCAGAGAGTAGTAGATTGTCAGTTCTCTCAAGGCAACCTATTGTCGGGCCTACGTTGTTCCCCCATACTTGGGTACTATTGCTGTAACGAAAAAATATTGTTATTGTATATGCCTAATGATTTGAAAAGAGTAACCATGGAGTTTCTTGCCGGTTCTTCTCCATGGAAGCGACCAACCCAAACCGTGCTTCTTTTTCGACGTTTTATAATTGCCCACCTGGGCGTATGTGAAATAAAAAGATTTTGATTTTGATATTGCTTACAGACCTCATACAGTTCAATCACATATTTAATAAAATGTTGATAGAAAGCCCTGTTTTCATTATATGCTACATTCAGAGATAGAACTCATTGAAACCCCATATGGGTGGAACAGAAGGTCAGACCACAATTATGGACATTAAGTGAATGATTGCACAATTATGTGGGCGTGACGTTATCATTGCCTGCATTGCAATGCTGACAGGCATGCTAGAGGGAAGAGTGTTGGGTACTTAGACACATAAAAACTCTTTTGAAAGCAATTTATATATGAGCTGACGATAGCAGCGCCACCTACCGCGTCGAATATTAAGTATAGTGATTAGTCAGACCACGAGCTTTATGGTGAAGGAAAACGTTGCGAAGAAACCGAAGCATACGTTTGAGGATAAAATTCGAAGGCGTATATGTATGTTTAACCGTGATATATTTTGTCACCTTGGCACCTAATATAATATGCCCAGCGAAAAGTATATCTGTGGTGCTGCACACCCCTGCCTACCCCATCCGGTCCCTTGCGGGAAGGCTTGAAAAATATATATCATGCTCTAGCTGACGATTGCAGCGCCATATATCGCGTCGATATTGTCAAATATGGAATACTAGCTGTGCCCGCGACTTCGTCGGCGTGGACGGCTTTTTTATCTTTAATATTTTTTTTTTCAATAAAAAGTATCCTATGTTACTTCTAATACCTCGAAAAATGTGTACACAGTTTTATGATGATCGGTTAAGCAGTTTTTACGTGAAAGCGTAACAAACAAACTTACATTCACATTTATAATATTAGTAAGGATAATCTTATTATTTGTTACAGTGTTGCCCCGAAGACGGCCACAAGCCCTATACCTAACAAACCGGCTTTGACACAACCTGGTAAGAATTTCTATGATTCCTCTACCCCTACCTCTGATTTATTTTTAAATTTAATACTAAAACCACATTGGAATCCTTAACTCTATTAATGGTAATAAACTGTACCGATTCTAAACAATACTTTTTTTTGTTGCAGCAATACTCAATTCAAACAGTCAAATGAAACCATTATACTGTCAAGAGTAAGTAATTTTTTAAACTTAATTCTATGCTTTACTAGCAGACCCGACCACGCGCTTTGCTGTGGCTAAGCTTTGTTTTTATGGACGCCTTGAAAAAAGCCAGGTCAAGAGTACCCTAAACCGAAGAGCTTGTATGAAGGGAATAATGAAAGTGGACGAAGCGAAAGAGGTATGTAAGGATCGCAGCAAGTGGAAAGAAGTGGTCTCTGCCTACGGGAAAGTGGCGTGATTATATGTATGTATGTACATTGTAATAAAAACTATTCAAGGCGAACGGTAGGAAAACAGTAATGGGGACCACCATGCCTTTTTACATACATGGAATAATTTCACTGTATTATCTTCACTATAATATGAATTTAATTCCAGTGACCAGATATCGCCATCTGTTAGAATCGTTTGGAGCTAACAGATAATTGTGACTGTCAAATAATAAACAAATAATTTGCAATAAAATAATACGAGGGTGAATCAAAAAGTTCTTAGAAGTGCATATATATGAAACCATTTTGGATCAAGTTCGATATTCAAATTAAAGAGTGTCCACACTATATTTATGCAGACTGTCACTTGTTTTTGTCAGTTCGTTCGCATGTAATATTTTTTTTTGTGCAACGAGTTGCTAAAAAGTCAAAATTATGGATAAAAGTGAGTTACGTGCGGTGATAAAATATCTCAGTTTGAAAAAAATGTCTACGAAGGAAATTTTTTTGGACATTCAGCAGACATTAGGGGGTGATGCTGTACCCTATTCTACGGTTGCGTACTGGGTGGCTGAATTTAAAAGAGGTAGATCAAGCTGTAAAGATGACCCGCGTTCTGGGCGGCCTTCAACCTCCGTTACAGAAGAAAATGTCAAAAAGGTTGAGAATCTGGTTTTGGAAGACAGAAGAATGACTATAAAACATATAGCTGAGATCCTAAAGATATCTTTTGGTAGCGTTCAATCCATTTTAATTGATTCACTGGGGTTCAAAAAAGTGTCTGCAAGATGGGTGCTACGAATGTTAACCGACGAAAACAAAAAGCGACGTTTGGAAATTTCCAAGCGTAATCTCGAAATGTTCCAGCGTGATTCGGATAATTTTTGCCGTCGTCTTGTCACCATTGATGAAACGTGGGTCCACCATTTCGATCCTGAAACTAAAAGACAAAGCATGTCTTGGAAACGACCATCCTCTCCATCCATTAAGAAATTTCGAGTTGCTCCTACCGCTGGCAAAGTTATGGCCTCTGTGTTCTGGGATAGTTAAGGAATCCTTTTTATTGATTACATGCCAAAAGGCCAGACGATTACTGGACCCTATTATGCAAATTTAATCCCGAAAGTGCGTGAAGCGATTAAAGAAAAACGTCGTGGAAAACTGTCGTTGGGCGTGTTGTTCCTTCAAGATAACGCTCCTGCTCATCGATCGGAAGTTGCGCTCAACGCAATCCGCTGTGCTGGCTTCAATCTCCTTGACCACCCACATATTCTTCGGACTTAGCCCCAAGTGGTTTTCACTTATTTCCAAAATTAAAAGAGGAAATTCGTGGAACAAAATTTCACGATAATGACGCGGTTATAGCTGCCGTAGAGGACTTTTTCGAGAGTCAAGGAAATAAATTTTTTTCACAAGGAATAAGGAAGTTAGAAACGCGTTATTCTAAATGCATTGCATTGGAGGGAGATTATGTAGAAAAATAAAATATTATTATTTAAATCTTTGCATTTTTTAATATTGATTCCAAGAATTTTTTGATTCACCCTCGTATTGCGGCTATAAATTGTGATGTAAGCTATCCTATCTTTCAAGTTGGAGCAAACTGCACGGTGTGCAAATTTGATTGAAATCGGTTAAGTAGTTTAGGGTCCATCGCGGACCAACAACGTGACACGTAATTTATATATATATTAAGAGGAAGATTAGAATGTGGGTTGTTTTATCTGTGAGCAGTATGGAGAATTATGATATTTTATCGAAGTTTTATGAGCAATTTCTATAAATATACATATATATCTTACTTCTTACTAATATTACAAATGTGAAAGTTTGGATGTTTGCGGTTCTTTCACGGCCAAACCGATTTGGCTGAAGGTTAAAATGGTGATAGCTTATACCTAGGAATAGGACATGGGCAATTTTTTTTTAAATCCTATAAAATTCAAAGTTCCGATTCTAGCAGGAAAATTTCCAAAGCTACTTTTTCGAACTCCACGCGGCCGAAGCCGCGACCACAAGCTAGTATACAATACGTTTAAGTAACACGCACGCACAAGTGATATAGTACCTGGCCTCCAGTCAGACACTTGTTAGGTGCTAAGTAAACATAGCTAAGGACACCCACTGTGGTGTACGGTAGTGTATGGTGTACGGTATGTGATGGTTCATGGTGATAATAATATAGATGATGTGTTCCAGTGGTGATGACATGAAGGTGAGCTCCCCGCCGTGCCCCTCGCCCGGGGCCATCCTGCCCGACCTGCCGCAGCCGGCCGAGGATCCCGACAAGGTATATTGCCTTCATGGTTCCCCTAAGGGGTAGGCATATCATCCCGCCGCTACTCACCACGCCCTCACGAGATAGGCAGTAGAGTACCAGGTCACTAGAATTACAGATTATTTTAATTATGGCCATGCATGGCAATGAATGGCTCCTCTTGTACAGAGTTTATATATAAGTTACATATTTTTCTAGCCCTTAGTAAAAGGGAACTAATCTTAAAAATGCCGGGGAGTTTGTTTCGCTGTTTCTTCTCCTGGCAGTTATTTTCTTGGAAACGGTAACTTTAGTTTTTATTAAGTATATGACGTTCAATAAGTGTTCCCTGGGGTCCCTTACCTTACGCTGAATATTTTTTTTAGATTTTATTCTTTATCAATATATTTTTTACCCAAACTATGCTTGTGTATGGTAATTGAAAGTGTTGCTTGTGTAGAACTGCGGGCTATTGAAGGAAGCCACTGCGCAGGAGACGCAGGCGTGGCTGTCCAGGTACAGGTTCTCGCAGCATGCGCCTACCTTCGCCAACTTCTCCGGGGCTGATCTGCTCAGGTAATAGGCGATGATGTACAATTATGTATATCAGACAGAGGTGTATAGGAAGTATCCCACTTTCCGCCAGTGATCTGTTTTAGGTGCCAACGTGACAGATGGCGAGTCCATCGCCGTTACTCAAGCAAGACTATACATACGCCTTTGCATTGCTCCTCAGACGTATGCAGGTTTCCTCTCGAGGTTTTCCTTCACCGTAAAGCTCGTGGTGTGACTAATCACTGTACTTAAGTTCAGAAAACTCATTGGTACAGTCGTGATTCGAACTTGCGATCTTTGTGTCGCTGGCAACTCCTCGAACCACTCGGCCACCACGGCTCTACGCACTATGTACATTTAAACATCACATTGTGTAACAAACCGTATTCTTGGGAATAAATTATTTAATTTAATTTTGAGTACTCTCGGCGCTTCATCTATTTACTTGTAATTATTCCCATCAGGTTGTCTCGTGACGACATCATCCAGATCTGTGGTCTGGCTGACGGCATCCGTCTCTTCAACGCCCTCCACGCTAAGTGAGTACACAATTATTATATATATATATATATATATATATATATATATTGTCTAGTAGTCACAAGCTTTGCTTAATTTGGGACTAGGTCAATGTGTGTGGAATTGTCCCAAGTATTTATTAATTTAGATTAAGATGATTTATTAATTTAGATTAAGATTAATTAAGATGGAAAGTATGAAAAAGATATTGAAAGAAGGATAACTGCCGAAAATAAGGTGAATGGAGCCATGTCGGCGTTGATGGGCAGTAAAAGTCTGAGCAAGAATGCTCGAGTTGCTGTCCACAACGCGATATTGGTACCTACCTTATTGTATGGCAGCGAATCCTGGGTATGTCAGAGGAAGTATGAAAATAGCTTGAATGCGGTCGAGATGCGATCTCTTCGAAAAATGTGCGGCGTAACGATATTAGATCGAATCCGCAATGAAGAGATTCGCAAATCAACTGGCGTGAATGAGGGCGTGATTGTAAAGATGAAGAAAGGCATGTTACGTTGGTTTGGACACATAGAAAGGATGAGTGAAGAAAGATTGACGAAACAGATATACAAAGCAAAAGTGTGTGCAAGAAGAGGCAGAGGAAGGCCCCGTTTCAACTACCTGGATCAAATAGATCGGACTCTGAAGGACGGGAACGTTAAGAGTACTCGAAACCGACGAGCATGTATGAAGAGACTGATGAAAGTGGACGAAGCGAAAGAGGTATGTAAGTCTAGAGAGAACTGGCGCTCTATACTCTCTGCCTACCCCGTTAGGGACTTGGCGTGATGTTATGTATGTATATTTATTAATTTATTTATTTTTAGTTTATATCTATAAGTTTGTCGGGATGTTTGTTACTCAGTCACGCCAGAACTGCTGAACGGAATTGGATGAAACTTTGAGATAGATTATTAGCTGGACATGGGATGGTCTTGATAAGTTTCTACCAAATCAAATCTAATTTTACGGGTGTGAATCCGCAGGGCACTACTTGTAGTTATCTATTTGATATGCAGATGGCAGGAGTGGCGTGTTCGGTCCAGCTCAGCTTGGTTTGGCTTAAAAAAGAATGGACACGATTGCAGCGCTACCTATTGAATCCAATTGTGAATCTAAACCATCTTATTTTGTCTGTCTGTCTGTTTGTTCCGGCTAATCTCTCGAACGGCTGGACCTATTTTGACGAGACTTTCACTGGCAGATAGCTGATGTAAAAAGGAGCAACTTAGGCTACTTTTATTTTTAGAAACTGAACAATAACTTTTTTCTTAAATTCTACAGCTAGTTTACATATAGGTAACATTTGTACCGTGTCGATGTGTCGTTCATAATGTGTGGCATGCGCAGGCGCATCGAGCCCCGGCTGACCGTGTACGTGTGCGCGGCGGGCGAGGTGTACAGCGCCCTGTACCTGCACGCCTGCCGCGCGCAGGAGCTGCTGCACAAGCTGCACCAGCTGCTGCACACCGCGCCCGGGAAGGTGACCGCTTTACCTCACGCATTTGCTAAGTGCACCCTATTTTCACACTAGACTCCCCATAGGAGGACCATATAGGTTTAATACCATAGACTTATCGCATTGAACACATATCGTATGCAAATTATTCATTCCTTTTGTGGGTTTTACCACCATCTCAAACAGATTTTGGCTTATGGGTTTAAACAACAGGTAGGCAGAGACCACTTCTTTCCACTTGCTACGATCCTTACATACTTCTTTAGCTTCGTCCACTTTCATTATTCTCTTCATACATGCTCTTCGGTTTAGGGTACTCTTGACCTGGCCTTTTTTCAAGACTTTTAAACAAGGCAAGATAATATACAAACGTCGAAGCTATTTTTGTGTAATGCATATGACAGTGACTGAAAAGCATATATGGACAACAGTCTAGTCTAGCGGTCAGTTATCCTGACTGCAAACTTGAGGTCCCTGCTGCGATTCCTGCTGAGGGTAGACATTTGTGTGATGAACATTATTATTTGACTATTTGTTCCTTAGCCTAAAATGTCCAATCTATATAACTCCTGTCGTTGTCCAGTTCCCATCGAACTAGCTTTGCTTAGTTTGAGACTAGTTCAATTTGTGTGGAACTGTCTCAAGGTATTTATTACAATATACTATATATTGTATGTATATCTCGACAGGAGTGTTCCACTGTACTGGTATCCGGTCCGGGAGGTGCCCGCGTGCGTCTGACCGACGAGCTGGTGCGCCACCTGCCCGACTGCTCCACCTTCCGGCTGCAGCGGCTGCCAGACAGCTCGGCACTACTCCTGGCTGCTACACATCATTAACTCGGACCATGGTCCCAATCGACCTCATTATGAGGGCTTGGAGTACATGCGGCATGCGGTCACCATATTTTTAGAGGTTTCATGGTTTATTATTAATTAAGACTTATGGATTTGATATTGATAGCTTTGTGTAGCTTATTTTAAAATATGCAAGAATATATTCTATCTATCGCTTTGTTTAAAATAATCTTGTTGAAATTGGGAGGGTTTATAGTTGTGGGAGAACAACCAAGCAAGAAATCTTAGATGTTTATACACAATCTTTTCGTAAGCCACAGAATAATGATAATTTGGAGAGTACAATAACAACCTTGAATTGCCCTTCATACCAACATTTTTTTTCCCCCGATGTTAAAGGCCAAAGAAAATTCAGGGTTTAGAAATAAATATCTCTCTTGTAACAAATACCAAATCTTGGTTCAAATATCTTTTGTAAAAGAGGAAATTATTGAAAAGAAATGATTGCAATAAGAAATATATATTGATTATTATTTTAAGTTTCGCATGTATTACTATGTACGTGTAAAAGTCCACATCATATATTTATGATGGACGATGCACATATGCGTCTTGTAAGAAAATATACTTTTATCTCTAAGTTATAGGAATGCATTGCTAAACGCCTTGCTTTTACATCCTTTTAGTTCAGAGGTACCCTAAGATTTCTGGGTTGTAATTACTAACGGGAGTTAAGCATGTGAGCCAGGAAGCCACAGTTGATCTTATTGTTTTTAATTAATTTTGGTTCGGAAGTGCCGTGGTGGTCTTGCGGTTCGATTAGCTGCCTTTAACGCAGATTTAAGCTCGAACCACGACTGTACAGTGATTAGTCACACCACGAGTTAATATATAGTGCCATTCACGAAGACGCGCCCCACTATTCTTCGCTATAGTTTATACTGTAAGTAGGCAACCTTCCACTAATGTGTGAGTATTGTCGGTACACACTGATTACCTATGAGTGCACACGCACACTACAGTTAATAGACTCGGGTCATACTCCCCGCATCCCGCGGCCCCCTCGACTAGAAATTGGTGGGGCGCGTCTTCGTGGATGGCACTCTGTATGGTGAAGGAAAACATCGAGAGGAAACCTGCATACGTCTGAGAAGCAATTCAAAGGCGTATGTATAGTCGTGCTTGTGTAACGGCGATGGACTCGCCATCTGTCACGTTGGCACCTAATATACCTCTGGCGGAAGGTGGGTGTGTGGGTATTACCTATACACCTCTGCCTACCCCTTCGGGGACCCTTATGGGAAGTCTTATAGTTAAGTTTATAAAATTAATATTAATTTGTAGATTGAGTTGTTCCATATATGTGTAAAGGAATACGGCAGCTAAACCATATGTAACCTAAAGGTTTTAATAACACTATTGTTAATGGTCAGTTGTATAAATAAATAATTATTATTAATAGTTGTCTGTTTTATAAATATGTTGTTAATAAGCGCCTACTATTATACTTGATATTTATTGAAAATAATGTTATTTTGTTTATACAATAGACCTCTGCGGGGTTTTATTTGTACCTATATTCAGTGATTTTGAGTGATGGGTACCAATTGTTAAGTAACACAGGTTTGTGAACTTGGAAACACCTGTTTAGCGTGTTTATAACAAATATTTGTCATATTATGGTAACCGCTCACCATTAGGTTTGTCTATAAGTTTATAATGTCTGTCTGATTTTCATATATAGATGTGCCATCCACGAACACGCGCCCCACTATTCTTCCCAATAGTTTATAGTGTAAGTGTGCAACCTTCCACTAATGTTTGAGTATTGTCGGTACACACTGATTACCTGAGTGCACACGCACAGTTCTTTTTTTGTTTATTTATTTTCAATCACAACAATTGAAGAAGTTAATGAAGAAAAATAGTAAAATATATATTAGACAATGTATTTATTATCTATCTTGCAAATGATTCCAAAATCTTACGTCTGAATAAGGGTACTACAATTAGTAGACTAAAACTAGAAATTGGTGGGGCGCGTCTTAGTGGATGACACTATCTGATGAAGAGATTATTTTTAAAACGTGTGGTTTATACGTGCCAAACTCATTTGTAGTATGTATTTTCTTTTATTATTGTTTCACTGTATTGATTATTATTCTCTGAGTAAATTAAGATTTTAATTAATCTGTATAAATGATTCGGTATGTTTGCTTGGGTAATAAAAAGAACTGTTTGCATAAAAATGTTAGGACAGTGGGTCTGTAAATGTATTTTTGTTGCATATGATTTGGGTATATATATATATATATATATTTAATTAATATTTGGGTAGGTAAAGATATACACCAAATGTTTTGTTAAGTGTCTTCAAAAGATAAATAGATGTTAATTTCAACCTTTTCTACCTAATTCGTGTCACCATGAGCACAGTTTGTTATGAATAGTGTTTAATCCTAACATCGCACCGATTAAAAAAATTATGATACAATTTATTGATGAATGTCTTTTTAACCGACTTCAAAAAAGGTTTTTATAGACATCTGTGCTACACGTATTAGCGCATGTTATTTTTAAGATTAGACGTAAAGGGTGCCTTGTCTAGTGCCTACACGCTGTGTGCCTGTTGCAATACGGAGTACTATATATAAATATATACTATAGTTATGTATCCGATGCATGACATACATGTATTTCTTATGTATTCAATAAATGTATATAGACGTAATTTGTTTTACTTATTTATCCTATAATATATATTCTCACGCCTTCCCACAAGGGTCCCCGAAGGGGTAGGCAGAGGTGTCGAGTCGTGGTGTGACTAATCACTGTACTTAAGTTTAGAGAAACTCATTGGTACAGTCGGGATTCGAAGGTCGGTAGCGCGCGAGTGATACCCCTGGTGTTGCAAGCGTCCATAGGCGGCGGTAACCGCTTACCATCAGGCGGACCGCATGCTTGTTTGCCACCCAAGTGGTATAAAAAAAAGTATTGAAGGATTGAAGTTTTCTAGGAAATTAAAGACCACATTTTTCATAGTTTAATCTTTGTGTAATACACAACTCACAACGTGAGACCGGCGCACAGAAAAAAAACATATTGGAAGCCATATTGTTATTAAAAAGAAAACATTCATATAAATATGTTAAACTTAAAGCTACAATCACTAACATACGTCAAGTGTACTTCTTCAACTGGTCACAAACAAACATACATTGGTGAATATTTCTATATACATGTATACAGTCAATAATATTGAAAAATC
>JACCPG010007094.1:0-22635 GCA_016069955.1 Drepana arcuata
ATCCTCACGCCTTCCCACAAGGGTTTCCGAAGGGGTAGGCAGAGGTGCATAGGTAGTACTGGTATTCGCACACCCACTTTCCGCCAGAGATATATTTTAGGTGCCAACGTGACGGATGGCGAGTCCATCGCCGTTACTCAAGCACGACTATTCAAAGGCGAATGTATAGACATTCGCCTTTGAATTCTCAAACGTATGCAGGTTTACCCTCTTTGTTTTCCTTCACCTTTTCCTTCAAGCTCGTAGTGTGACTAATCACTGTACTTAAGTTCAGAATAACTCATTGGTACAGTTGGGATTGGAACTTGCGATCTTTGTGTCGCAGGCAACCCAAACCACTCGGCCACCACGGCTCGAAATGCGGTGTCAATACGCGAAATACCATAACGACCTAATACCATCAATATACAAAAATATGAAAGAGAAAGTAAGAAAGAGACAGATGCACATATCCATATACGCATTCTCTTTCTCTCTTTCATATTTTTGGTCTCGTAATGGTGTTTCTATGGTTATAGACCTGTAGATTGTATATTCAGCAGCGACATCTTCATATATAAAAATGAATGAATGAATGTATATCCTTTATGGAATCGTACACGGCTGGACCGATTTTAATGAAATTTTCTGTTTCTTCAGGCGTATTCGAGAATGGTTTAGATTCGCAATTGGACCCAACAGGTGGCGCCACTGGGTCTGTGTTAACTAGTTACCTTATATCCAACGTTCCTGTTAACTCCAGTGTGGCAAGACTTCAATCCTTTCAGCTGATCCAGGTTGTTAATGGGCAGGTCCTTGTGGACCACTATCACTGCTTCGTAACGGAACATTGCTGTAGACAGGCAAAACACGAATAAATTAAATATAACCTTATTTGTTATTGTAATAAGATCGTCTTTTAGTTGTTTTATTTAAGTGAAGAAGAGGCAGCGCCGTGGTGGCCGAGTGGTTCGAGCAGTTGCCTGCGACGCAAAGGTCGCAAGTTCGAATCCCGACTGTACCAATGAGTTTTTCTGAACTTAAGTACAGTGATTAGTCACACCACGAGCTTTACGGTGAAGGAAAACATCGAGAGGAAACCTGCATACGTCTGAGAAGAAATTCAAAGGCGTATGTATAGTCGTGCTTGAGTAACGGCGATGGACTCGCCATCTGTCACGTTGGCACCTTTGGCGGAAAGTGGGTGTGTGGGTATTACCTATACACCTCTGCCTTCCCCTTCGGGGACCCTTGTGGGAAGGCGTGAGGATATATTTACCTTGCCGTAACACAGTCTCGACTAGCACGGGAGGTAAAGATTAAAAGTTTATTGTCATACCGTCATAACCAACTCAATATTCAAACTGTTAAAACTTTTGTACATTAAAACACTAGTTACTAAGTACATCTAAATTCACAATGTTATTCCAAATTATGTATCCATTACGACGACCACCATGTTGCTTGTTACCTACAGTAGTCATGTGTTGTTCTGTTATATCGATTTTATTTGTACATCAGTGTAAGTTTTCGTTTTTACTCGTGTTAAACTCAGGTTGTACTCATTTACCTAATAAATTATTATTATTATTATAAGAGCCAGAGGAATCAACTTGATCAAATCATCGAGAGGGTATGCACGAAGACGCTGATGTATGTATAAGGTATCATCTAGATTTTCTTAAAGCTATAAAGTTTCTAATGGAAAAACTTACCGCCTAAGGCACATAATGACATTACGCTTTGTATCATTTTGAATAATGAATGCATTATGATTGCAGTTGAGTGGCGATAAATGTTATCGCAACTTTAAAAGTATTCTAGCCCAGGGGCATAGGAAACTTTCTCCAATGTTGTGTAATATCAGCATTTACATAGCTAATAGGTGCATAGCAGTACCTCAACCTCATAGGAAACATATACAAATACTGCGGTTTTATCCGCGTACATTTTTTTATTGGTATTTTATTGTATTGTATTTTATTGGTAGAAACATAATATATGTGCTAATTCTAGCAATGAACATAATGTATTTATATAGTGTATAACAGTGCCAAATTTCATCCTATTTTCCCGTTCCGTTCATTCCCGTTTAGTCGTTCTGGCGGGATTAATCCTGTCACAACTTTTGCATTTATGATATTATTAAGATACTAGCGGTGCCCCGCGGTTTCACCTGGGTAAAAGTCGATTTCTTTAGTAGGTATAATTTTATCTAGATTAATTTTTCATTTAATTTCTTTTCTGGCCTGTTTGAGTAACAAACAACTTTCGCCTATATAATATTATGTAACATAATTTGACGCTGAAGAAATTTATTGAGTTTTTGTTCCTATTCCTTAAGAAGAAAGTGCGATTTGCCATTTATATAATGTATAAGAGTACTAAGCAGTAACAATGGCCCGAAATACTCTACTTCTTTTGCGACTGAAGTACTGTTTGTATTGTGTACTGTGGTATTTATAACGATCAGAGTGGTTTGAAAGTAGTTTATAAATATTGTATTGTTTGTTTATGTGAGTAAAAACACGTTTAACACGTATTTGCATTTCAAAGGGCCATCACATTTGAGCTATGTATATGCTTAAGTCCACGTAAGTGTAGTTATTTTGTCTAACAATCATATTAATATAATAATAAAAATTATAATAAATACCTGGGACAATTCCACACAAATTGACCTAGTCCCAAATTAAGCAAAGCTTGTGTTATGGTAACTAGACAACGATATGTTTACTTATATACATCTATGTGTCTCTCTATGTATCTATCTAGATATATACATTAATACATAGGACATCCAAGATAACATAGTACATCATCTGCACTATGTACAAGTACAGACATCAGTTGAGTATATGTGCTAAAGATTTTGTATGAATGTTGTATGAATACTGGACGACTAGTATGATGAAATATTGAATCAATTCTTCTAATTCTTCATGTTTAAATATACTTCACTTCCTACAAGGTTCCCCGCAGGTGTAAGCAGAGGGGTACCCACACACACGCTATCTGCCAGAGATATATTTTAGGTGCCAATGTGATAGCGAGTTCGTCGCCGTTATTCAAGCACGACTATGCATACGCCTTTGATATTCTTCTGAAAACTATGCAGGTTTCCTCTCGATGTTTTCCTTCACAGTAAAGCTCTTCTTGTGACTAATCACTGTACTTGAAGTTCAAAAAAACTCATTGGTACAGTCGGAATACGAACTCGAACCACTTGGCCAACCGCTCAAAAATTACGTCATAACTACTTGCGAAAGGAACATATTTGAATTTGAATACGAGTATCAAAATAAATATTGTAATGAGTGCCACAGTGTAATACCGAGTCGAGTCGGATGTGTCTCTTTTCATTAACTTCACGGCAACAAAGAGGATTATTCAATCAGCTACATTCGTGTAACAGGCTTAACGAAATAATCTTGGCTGTCTCGTGCAATATTCATTCACTTGAATATTAAACTGACGCTCCTTTTTCCTCATGTATCCTATTTTCAAATGAAGTGTCTCTTTTTATACCCATAAATAGATTAGCTTGCAACGCGAACATTTAAAGTTATCCCGCGACTACAGATGATATCAAATATGTAGTATTTTTATAGCTTAATATTATATTAATAACTAGATTATGCCCGCGGCTTCGCCCGCGTGGCAAGAGCAACATACATATTTTTGCCTTTATCATATTAGAGCTTTGAATCTTTCGGTATTCTGTCTTAATCCTGGATATAAGCCATCACCATTTTAGTGAAACGGCATTTTTTTCTGTCATACAAATGATGTATTTTTTCAATAAAAATCCTATGTTACTTCTTACACCTCCAAGAATATGTGTACAAAGTTTCGTGATGATCGGTTAAGTAGTTTTTACGTGAAAGCGTAACAAACAAACTTACATTCACATTTATAATATTAGTAAGGATAATAGTGATTAATAAAGCGGACTTTCACTGATGTCAAAAGGAGTAACTTAGGCTTTTATTTTAGAAACTGAACCGTATTTTTATTGTAAAAATCCATGCGGACGATGTCGCGGACACAGCTAGTATTGGATATTATGAAAGAAAAGCTTTCGCTTTATTGGATACTTTTGTGAATATAAGAAAATGTAGTAGACTATTTAGCATTTACATACATATTATCGATACATGAATCGAGATTACAACGTAAGTGTTTCGAAACGATGGATAAAGAGCTTTAAGGATATTCACAATTTGTAAACAAGTCACGTTTTAGTATAAAATATCTTAAATCCCCAACTGAAATCGTATATTTAGTAGGTACTTTTATAAATATACAATATACAAGCAACGCGCCCCGGCGTCGCACGCAATTTATGAAACTATTATTGTTTTATTTACAACTAGCTGTGCCTGCTACTTCGTGCGCGTGAATTAGTGACCCTTTTTTTTGTATTGTCTCTCGTAGCGTGAGTTCCGGGAACTTTTGCTACTTAACCGGTCGATGGCAAAACCAAGGCCTCCAGCCAGGCATTTGAGTACTAAGCAACACAGATAAGGGCACCCCCTGTGGGGTACGATCCTCGGCTTAGGGCGTTGCTGGATCGCGAGCAAGAGAGCTGGGCTGGACTGGTATTAAGTTATTTGACACACAGCTATTACGTATATATCTATCTATATAAGTATATATATCGTTGTCTAGTTACCACAGTACAAGTTTTGGTTAATTTGGGACTATGCCAAGTTGTGAACTACTGTTACTTCACAACGGTCTTTTAGTATTGCATGAACCTTGCCTGTTCTCCTTATAATAACATTTTTGAGTTTTATAAATCTTATGGATACTTACCATCGGGTTCTTCATCGGTCCTGTACTCTTGGAAGACCACGAAGTCCTGGTTGGGTAACTTAGACGCTACATACATGTCCTCAGGGTCTACTGGCACGAAGTCTGCTTGTCTTTGTTGCACAAACGTTAGGCATTCCACTCTGCAAGAGATTTTGTTTACAATAATTGTAAGTCATACAAATATTTTCTATATACATAATATATACCTTGGGACAATTCCACACAAATTGGCCAAGTCCCAAATTACGCAAATCTTGTGCTGTGATAACTAGACAACGATATATTTGCTTATATAGATAGATATATACATAAATACATAGGACATGCTAGACTAAGGTAAAAATACTCGTGTTCATCACACAAATACCTGCCCTCAGCAGGATTCGAACCCGCGACCTAAAATTTCGCAGTCAGGAGCTCTAACCACTAGACCAGACGGCCGTCATAATGAAATATGAAAGTGTGTGAGGGTTCATGAAATAACTATCGAACGGAAATTTGTTATAGAAATGGTTTATTAGTTGAATTGTGGTTCCTTTATCAAAATATATCCTCACGCATTCCCGCAAGCGTTCCCGAAGGGGTAGGCAGAGGTGTATAGGTAGTACCCAGACACCCACTTTCGGCTAGAGATATATTTTATGTAAAAGTATTAAAACCAAAAAAAAAAAAAAAAGTAAAAGTATAGAGCCGTGGTGGCCGAGTGGTTCGAACGGTGCGACGCAAAGGTCATAAGTTCGAATCGAGCTGTACCAATGAGGTTTCGGGCGAAGATACGGTGAATTGATACCTACAAACTGCGGTGAAAGAAAACATCAGAGAGGAAACCTGCATACGATACGAGAAGTTAAAGGCGTATGTGTAGTCGTGCTTGAGTAACGGCGATGGACTCGCCATCTGTCACGGTGGCACCTAATATACCTCTGGCGGAAAGTGGGTGTGTGGGTATTACCTATACACCTCTGCCTACCCCTTCGGGGACCCTTGTGGGAAGGCGTGAGGATATATTATTATTATTATAAAACCACTCAAATTTGAAATTTACTTAAAAATACTATTGATAAATAATTAAGCCAACTTATCTTATAACTGCTATTGTGTCAAGTTCAAAGTTGACAAGTTATTTGTAAACATTCGTTCGTTTGTTATCTAATATTGGTGCTGATGTTTTTAACAAACAAACTTTACTTAATAAACTGAGATACTAAGACAATTATAATTAAGGTGTGGTGGCTGAGTGGTTGGAATCTCTATTGAACTAATGGGTTTGATTCTGAACTGAGATACACCGATCAGTGATTAGCCATATATAACGGAGAATAAAATCAAAATGAAAGAGAAATTCAAAGACGTCCTTGGGCAAAGATTACGGACTCGCCATCTGTCACGTTGGCACCTAAAATATATATTTTCTCACGCCATCCCACAAGAGTCCCCGAAGGGGTAGCTCACCTTCCGCCAGAGATGTATTTTAGGTGCAAACGTCACAGATGGCGTGTCCGTCACCGTTACTCAAACACGACTATAGTTAGTGCCATCCACGAAGACGCACTATTCTTCCTCATAGCTTATAATGTAAGTGTGCAACCTTCCACTAATGTTTGAGTATTGTCCGTACACACAGATTACCTATGAATGCACACGTACACTACATTTAATAGAGTCGGGTCACACTACCCGCATTCTGCGACCCCATCGAATAGACGATGGTGGGGCGCGTCTTAGTGGATGGCATATCTATATACCTTTAAATTTAGAACTTCTTATCAAACGTCTGCAGGTTTCATCTAGTTGTTTTCCTTCACCGTAAAAAATGCAAATAGTTATTTACCTATCTCTCGCGGCTATACATTCCAATTGTGCTTTAGATTTCGTTTCCACTTCCAGCATCTCCTCGCAAGCCTTCATGTACTGATATGGGACGCATATTTTATCTGTAAACGTAAAAAAAAACTTTAATATCGTCTAATTGTTCCAAATAGAAAATAGTTACAGTAATAAAAAATAAATGAAGAACTCATGTTGTCTACACATTTTCCATACCATAGACAAAAGATGTGACTATTTTTAGACGTCAAAAGGTTGCAGCAACCTATCGATAGCTATTTATCTGTTGTGTTTCGAGCTAAAGCGTAGAATTCATTCTTTCATCTCAATATTTCATACAGAAAATTATCTGGACTGGGTAACGTCTGCACAAAGTTCGCATACTTGTTTGATACCGTAATATTATTAAAAAAAGCTTGCTTATATAATACAGTAGTCTTTGTATAATACAAATTTTGGGAGGTATGTCAATGTACATAAGGCGACAAGTTTGTAAAAAAGTCCAAATTTCCATCAAACGAATACATTTTACAACAACCCATTCACTAAATTGACTAAAGATCACTGAGATAAAAAAAAGCATACCCGTAGATCTAAATTTGAATTCAAAAAACGAATTTCAAATTACGAACATCATTTAAACAGAACAGCTCCGAAATTCTTATCATTTGAAAAAAGAACTTGTTTGAATAATAATGATAATAACGTACATGTAGATTTGCAGGTGACCGTGCCGGCGGCTAGAGCTAAGAACAGAAGTGTCGTAAGCGCCATGGTCAACGCGCGTACGATCTTCCCGCGCCACTAACTATCGACACAACGTCGTACCTCTTTATATAGTCACCTGATATTTTCGTTGTGATTTATCAAAAAGGGGACTAGATGGATCGTACACAATGCACTGAGAAATTTTATAATAATAAATATATAACAAGCAAATGACGATTATCATTTTCAACACAATGCGACAATGTGCATTGTTAATGGTAACCGCTTACCAAGGCTCCATGTAAGGAGTCGCAGATTCCCGTACAAAAATCTACTATTATTACTTGTATAAATCTGAAAATTTGTGAGTGTATGGACCGGGTATGGATCTCTGTTATTCAATCACGCCATAACGTCAAACCGGAATTGGATAAAACTTCGCGCAGAGATAGATCATTTTCAAGAGCAGTAGAATATGTTGTATACCACAAAATAATCCATCAGTAAAATGTTACTTTATGCCGATGAAATCGCGGGGCACAGTCTCACATAAAAAAAAGAAAAACATAAATTAAAAATAAAGTTAATACATAGACAAACAGTGTCCACAGATAACATAATTCCTGTGGATGTTATTTATATTTTTATCTACGAAACGGCACGACCGATTTTGACGGGACTTTCACTGACAGATAGCTGATGTATAAGGAAGTAACTTAGGCTACTTTTATTTTAGAAACTGAAGATTTTTTTCGTAAAATTCCACACGGATAAAGTCGCGGGCACAGCTAATAATTAATAAAAAAAACAATATCCCCGATAAAAGGAGACGTATGCACATGGGGTTGTAAATGATAACTCATAAACGTTATATGTTCCACGTTGCGTGTTACCCATGTTAGCCCATTGCGATTATCTTCCTACATACACTTACGAACACAAAAGTCGCTGTGTTAATTGTCAACTTGGATAGTGAATTATTCGTACGGCATAGCATATTGTGCGGTCGGTGTTGGAAAACGAATTGTGTAGAGCTATCAGATACAGACAGGTTTTTATTATGCGAAACATGATATGTAGAGAAGAGACGGATTTTAATATGGGCTTGATTGCGATTTTATATTGGTTTTGGCATGTATATTATTTTGGTAACTGATCAATCACCACGATGAACAAAAACTGATCAATCATGAAAGAATAATAAAATAAATTTCAAAAGAAACACATTACATTACATTACACAAATTACATATATATATATATGTACAATGTACATTACACACGTGTTATATTATTATTACTATATCTAGTAACAGCACTATTGTTTTTATTTGTAAATGCGCCATATTCGAAATTCGAAATAGGCAACATGCGCACATACTTAAAATGACGTTCTGGATTTGGATTTTGTTTTGATTGTAAATAAATAAAAAAGAGTAAATGCTACAACCACATCCAGCCAGTATTTATTTTACATAACTAAATAATATAATTATGTTGAATACATTGAATATAATTGACAATTTATGAAATCAAACATGGCATTATTTATATAAGGACATGGTCTTATTAAAGGTATAAATATTATATTATATACACCACGATAAAAATGGTATAACGCTATTGAAAAGACCTACTATTTAACTAAGGTAAATACGTGAAACTTAAAAAAAAATTGCATGTCAACTGTCAAATGCAGATTTGTAAATAATTATGGTATTTTTAAACGTGATTAATTTTAGAAGAAGAAGATTAATTAATTCGCTTTAAATAAGTGCATAAATAAAAATGGATTGGATACATTGCAATAATTGTTTCGCTCAATTAGAGCCGAGTATAACGCTACATTTAACATCTTGTGGTCATATGTTTTGCAATAATTGTTTGGACAATGGTTTGTACTTAAATTATATAATATTTTCGTATTAACAAACTGGCATTACTTTTCCTGGTATAAATTTAGATTTTCATCAGACATGCTCTATGTATCTATAGAATTATTTGTTTCAGGTTCAAAAGAAAGTACGTGTTTAGTTTGCCGCTCACCATGCTCTATTATGAAATTAGTTCCAGATGTATGTACACAGTTTCATATTTTAAGTCTCACTTACTATTCTTCAAATTAGTTATTACCTATCGGAATTTTACGCAACCATTTTGTTAATCCGAGGAACAAAAACAGATTTTCGTGTAAGAAAACACCGAGAGGAAACCATTTACTCGCCATCTGTTAGTGTGGGAAGGCATGTACATAAAATATAGTACTTTAATATAGGTACAGTTGAATTTACACTTTTTATTTGACAAATATTTTTTTAGGTACAATATTTATTTATTTTGAACCAATTTTCTTTGCGCTTTTTTTCTATATCTTAACCATTACGTATTTCCAACTCATAATGTAATTCCGGCCGAAATCCTTTTCAAAGTAAATGTAGATTTATTTTCTAATTTGTAAGATGAAACAAGAGATCCAAGATTACTTCACGGAACCCGAGGAAATAATTAGGAAATCCTGCGAAGTGCTACAGTTCCAACGGCAGCATAGAAGGCGACTGCTGTCTTATTTATTACAATCGGTATTCATTTGTCTTATTTACGTACAAGTGTAACGCCAGTATTCGAGAGAAAAGCTTTGCCTTGTTTGCTACGTATCCTGAAGTATATTAAGTTTTCTAGGGATTTTCTCAAAAAAAATTTCCTGTATCAAGAGATTTCGCTTATAGATTATCGTATTAAGTACGATGTTCTCTAATGATTTCCCCGCGTTATAAAATGTAGTAAATTGATGCTCGTCCTAAATCAATACAGCAGTTTGTATAATAATGAAAACTTTAACATGCTTTTCCTATTTTGAATATCTCGAAAGAATTGGCGAATAATTTTCCCGATCAAGAAAGATAATTATGTTAGTACTAGTTGTGGCCCGAGGCATCTTTCTTTATAGTAAATTATTTCTTTGTAATTATTAAGTAACTTCGGTTTTTCTCGAATAAAATATATTCCATGTGATAAACCAACTAATAATCTAAGTATGTGCCAAATTTCATTCTATTCCTTTTAGTAGTTTTCTTTACTATATACGGTCGAATTAAGAAACCTTGAAGTTGGTTAAAAAGCAAGCTCAAATTTGGCAACCTTCCAAATATAAGGCTTATATTGCCTAAATAGCTGTCATGTTGGTAGTTATGTTACACCCTTGCAGACCAAAAAGTTTTACACCGCACGCACGGAACTCAAGCGGATGACAGAGCTATGCCAGAAGCAGCACAAGCAGATCAAAGAATACCAGAGAGCAATACAGAACTTGGAATCTCAATTGGGTAGCCAATCCAGTACGTGAATATTTTGTTTTAATATGTAATTAGAGTCGCCTATATTCTTACAGGCGATTAAAGCTATGACTGTCTTTCTAATCAAAACTGGGCCTTATTCATTTAGCACCAGGTACCAAGCCAAGTACCGTCAAATATAGTTAGTAAATGCAATAAGTAGGATCTTTACACCCTTTGCCGGTATATTTAAGCAAACATTTATTATCAGGTCGCAAGTTCGAATCCCGACTGTACCAATGAGTTTTTTCTGAACTTAAGTACAGTGATTAGTCACACCACGAGCTTTACGGTGAAGGAAAACATCGAAAGGCAACCTGCATACGTCTGAGAAGAAATTTAAAGGCGTATGTATAGTCGTGCTTGAGTAACGGCGATGGA
Source organism: Drepana arcuata (assembly GCA_016069955.1). NCBI lineage: Eukaryota > Metazoa > Arthropoda > Insecta > Lepidoptera > Drepanidae > Drepana > Drepana arcuata. The sequence goes on from JACCPG010007094.1 coordinate 11,046, forward strand.
CTCGCCATCTGTCACGTTGGCACCTAATATACCTCTAGCGGAAAGTGGGTGTGTGGGTATTACCTATACACCTCTGCCTACCCCTTCGGGGACCCTTGTGGGAAGGCGTGAGGATATATTATATTATTATTATCAGAAATAGGTAATACAAAATATAAAAATCCCGACTGCAAGAATATTAAAAGCTTGATAAGTAACCATAACGGGACTCACACACCGAAACAAACGCTGATCCTCTAGGGTAGAACAAAGAAAACTACACATGTACATACGCTCGAAAACCATTATCCTCAGTTTCGCAATAAGGTTAAAAAATCAGCTCTTTGAAAAACTCTTTCGCAGACAAGTAACAATACAAAAGCCTCCAAGTATTAGACACGCCTAACCGCGCATATATATATCATGCAACAGCTGTGTAAACGGAATTTAAATTTTCAGAGCATGTATCCCCGTTCAATATCCCCATATCGCCGGGTAGCAATATATCTCCGAGCTTCGTGCAGACTACACCCACGTACAAACGACCAGCTAAAAGCACGCCATTTGGGGTGAGTGCATCTTATAACCACAAATTTAACACACTTACTAGAATCTCTAAAGGCTCGGTAGAGGTATAATAATGTTACGTGACAGGTGGCGAGTTTGCCAACGCTTCTCATACGTATTTTAACTTCTCAAACGCAAGCAGGTTTCCTCATGATGGCTTCTTTCATCAGTCAGATACATATAATTATACTTAGGTTTAGAAAAACTCATTAGTATTTGGACCTGAATTATATATTTGTTTTACCATCATAACACTAAGGTAGCAAATAAGCATGATGGTAAGCGGATGGACGCATGCAACACCAGGGGTATCGCTCGCTTGCCGATCCTGCAGGCATCTTTTCACACTCTTCTTGAAGAACTCCGTGCTGTGTGCTCTCTGGGGAAAATCCTAACTTTGCAGCTGACTACTCAAAGAGACAGAAAGAGATAGCACTAAGCCTAGGTTCTGCAATTTGGAACCTAGAAAAAGATACGACCTGCTTTCATTGTGAGACGTAAACACATATGTACAAACGTGAAACGTACACGTTTGCGTTCGTGCTTGGGCGACAGAGTTGCCATCTGTCATGTTAGCACTTCAATATTTCCGGCTTAAAGTAGGGCAAACTATATATGTATCTATTTAATAACAACTTTTAAATACTAACACAAACCATATATATATATATATATATATATATATATATATTACAAGTTAGAATAACACTGCTGAAGTCCCAAACGCCTATTTAACTATGAGTTTTAAGTTCTTCACAATACGACCGTGAGACATCAAAACAATAGACAAGCATTTATTTCCTCGTATAATCATAGTATTCAACTGTGTGAATTGGGATTCCCGATTGTGTATCGTTTATATACCAAACGTGATATGTAGTGTAAGTAAGTTATGTAATGTGTTGCTAGTTGTACAAGTCCAACCTCGTGACCCCCACTCGGATAAGCAAACAACGGACCAGCTTCAGTGCCCAGAGTCAGGTGAATATTATTATATAAGTTATGTACATTGATTATGATAATGAAGAGATTTGTAGAGATTCACAAAGCGACTAGCGTTAAGGGTGTCATGTATAAATGAAGACAGGTATGTTACTTTGGACATACTCGTAGAAAGCATTACTGAAGAAAGATTGACGTAACATATATATGTAAGAAGTGTGTGGAAGAAGAAGGTAGTGAATATTCCTACTATCTAGATCAAATCCATCGGACATTCATGGATGGTAACGTGATCTTATAAAGTCAAGTTTGTTTGAAGCGAAAGAAGTCTTAAAAATAATTGGCGGACTACACTCTGCTTATCTCGTGAGAGACTCAGTGTGATGATATATATGTTTGGTATTACCATTATAGATAGTGCCATCCACTTAGACGCGCCCCACTTTTCTTCCTCAATGTTTATATCTTCCTTCCGCTAATGTATTGTCGGTACACACTGATTACCTATGAGTGCACACGCACACTACAAATTATGAGTCCGGACATACTACCCGCATCCAGCGACCCCGTCGACTAGATATTGGTGGGGCGCGTATTCGTGGATGGCACTATCTATACTCATTGATACCTTCTTATTTATTGTAGTATATATTCGGTTTACGTAGTTAAAAAAGTAGTAAAAAAAATTATAAGAATTTTGATACACTGTGACAGCTTGCTTAAAATGCAAAAGTGTATTACTTTCACGCCACCACTGCCCCAATCATCCTATAATAATGCATACATGTTGTCAGGGGTACAGAAAAGGTTTAAAGAAGAGGAAAATAGTACCTTGTATCCCGATGTATCTTACTTCTTACAGTTCTTACTAATATTAAATGTGAAAGTTTGTAAGTTTGGATGTTTGCGGTTCTTTCACGGCAAAACGGCTGAACCGATTTGGCTGAAAGTTGAAATCTTGATGGCTTATACCTAGGAATAGGACATGGGCAACTTATTTTTTTTAACCCGATAATTCAAAGTACTTATATTATAAAGTATGATGATCTTTCACGGCATAGCGGCTGAACCGATTCCAGCAGGAAAATTCATAAGCTGCTTTTTCGAACTCCACGCGGCCCAAGCCGCGGGCATAAGCTACTGTGTTTATATATGTAGGTTACATACAACTGCGGATTAACTTGCAGGCTGAACCAAGGAGCAATATGAATTATTATAATATATGTATTTTCGTCTGATAGTCTGTATGTTTTCTTATAAGCCTACTGAACTGAATTTTATAATTTTTAATTGGATTCGCATCGACTTTGGAAGCGCAGTGTTAAACCTAAAATAAATTTTAGGTTTTTGGAGTTATTTTTAAAATAGAATATAACGTTTCAAATAACTGTAAACTGTGTTTATTGTTTATTCAAACTTCTTGGACTCCAAGGGAAATTAAAGTAACTTTGTATTTCCCAGCGGTCAAACACATCGAACAAGATTTCATCGACCGTGTGCACGCCCCCAACCCCCGAGTCGGCAGGGTATTCCAACTTTTTAAAGCATCTTTAATTGTACGCATTGCATCGCTCATTCTATATATGTACAGCTAATGCGAATGTTTTTATATATGTACATAATCATAGGAGGCAAATGTTTGGCTAAATGTGTTTCATTGTAAATAATAAATATAAAATAATATATCCTCGCGCCTTCCCATCAGGGTGATGATGGGATGTATAGGTAATATCCACACACCCAATTTGCGCCGGAGATATTTTAGGCGTCAACGTGACAGATGGCGAGTCCATTGCCGTAACTCAAGCACGGCTATACATACGACTTTGAATTGCTATTCAAACGTATGCAGGTTTCCTATCAATGTTTTCCTTCACTGTAAAACTCGGGCTTTGACTAATCACTGTACTTAAGTTAAGAAAAAACTCATCGGTACAGTCGGGATTCGAACTTGCGATCTTTTATATTAGTATAATAAAATATTATTATTATTATTACCATTAAATTATTTTTTCAAATCTACAGATCCGTAAATGACTTTACCGTTTTATGAATTAGTAACGGCGACAGACTCGCCATCTGTCACATTGGCACCTAAAATATATCGCCAACGGAGAGTGGATGTGTGGGTAGAGGGTACACACCTATTACTTCTTCGGAAGATAAGCTTTTTGATAAGGTAAGGAAGGCTTATATCATATTGCCTACCTACCTACCGTGGGCCTAGGTAGGCTTGTCGTCTAGACTGAACCTTGTAGGCCTAGGAAAGCCAGCGTTGATAACATATACTCGGTAATGCGTCGGTGATACTCCTGGCGTTGCAGGTGCTCCTTAGTGGTGTAAAATATATTATTTATTGGTTTATTTCTAGGTCCTTCCTCAGTGAACGCAGTAGTGACTCTGGTTATATAAGTCCTAGGATGCTATATTGTAATGGCTATGGAAAATGTTCGTTCAGAAAGTAAAAGATTACGAATTAGTAGATTCGTTTATTATTCTCGTATCTTAAGTGAATGATGTCTTTATAATTTCTTGCATGCTAGGTTTGAAGCTAAATACATTTTTATTTATCTAGAATTAATGTGTTTTATTTACTAATTACCTATATCTCGCGATAATTACTGCGAAATTTGTAACATTCCTTTTCATCCGCTCAAAGGGTGTAAAACCTACATATATTTTTTGAGCTCTAACATCGCCATACCAACAGAAACACTCACTGGTACAGTTTGGATTCAAACTTGCAATGTTTCTGCTGGAGGCAACTACTCGAACCACTCGGCTACCTCGGCTCATTATTATAATCAATCGTTGTAATATGAAATATAAACAATAACATTGGCATGTAAGTCCCCTCAGTAATGATAATGATAAGAGGTATTCCCGCTTCAATACCTATCAAAACCCAGTTAGGAGAGAGTGGTGGAACGAAATGCAGAAGGAATGTAACAAATTAGAAACTTCTTGGATCATTGGATTCAAACTTTAGAACCTTCTTTTTCTAAATTGCTATATCCATATCGCCAGTGTCTTTGAGGCATAGTCTTGATGGTAGTGAAATGTACATAGATATATATTTTTATTGGTACTGGCTGGTAGTTTTATTTTTAATGACTGTAAATTAATGACGGTTAATTACTGACTGGATGCTAGTTGCAGTACTTCTATGTGCCATTCAATGTTTTTGAAAAGAACATTTTTCGTATCGTTACACAGATATTGATCGTGGTCTATGTATAAGGTCATAAATGAAAAATCCAGATTAAAAAGCGTTTAAAACTTCATATAATATTGACCTGACAGTAATTGGTATTGAATGGTCTAACGATGATGGATCGGCAGAATCCCCTTGTTTTGTTGGAAACCGCCGCTTGCCTCCTGATGACCGTGGACAGAGTGGGCTCCGAGGTTGTTGAACTTCTCGAGTTGCTCTGCTCCTCCCTTGTAGCCCTTTTGCAGGAATTCTCCCTTTAAAGAGAATAACATAAACTTAGATGGAGCATGGCTTAAAACCATCATGACGCCACTATATACTTAAAACCTAAGACCACTAAGTGGTAAATTGTGATGGGTAAATTGGGGTAGGTTGTGTAACAGCATTCTCTTTTCACCGAAGATATATATTTAGGTAATAATGTGAAAGATGGTGCGCCCGTTGTCGTTTCACAAGAACAATTATTCATATTTATGGGTGTAACTACAGTCTGATTTCACCGGAGTTATATTTTAGGTGCCAACATGCCCAATTTCTTCTGAACAAATGCAGGTGTTCCCTTAGCGTATGTTTTTCACCGTAAATTTCGTGGTGTGATTAGTTACACAGATTATTTTAGTTCAGAAAAATACATTGCTGCAGTCAAGATACGAACTTGCAATCTCGCGTTGCAGGCAACTACTCTAACCGCTCCGTCGGCGAAGCACTAGTAATAAATTGACGTTCATAAACAATGATAAAGTATTTAGATCATATAACTGCATATTTAACTATGAATACTTTGACTACTGAAGTAGAATATTATGATCCGTTAGCCGCTGTGGCCACAAGAGTTGTGTTAATAAATACCAAATTTTAAATGCTCGAAACGTTATTGCTATGGTAAAACTTTTATTTTCTGCTATCAGCTTACACCCGCTGCTTCGCTCAATTTTAAATTACTGCATACCCTTACTTAAGACACGTACAAATGGTTAATAAGACTAGTATTAAAATGCAGCTTTCTCGATGTTTTCCTTCAACTCCGTATAGCTCGGTGATTAATCGCTGTACAAAAGCCCAGAAAAAACTCCCAGGAAAATGATTAAGTATTTTAGCCCATACCTTATTAGCTTTAGCGTCATCAATCTTCTGTTCGGAAATATGGTGACCTTCCTTTCCTTGTGCATTGGCGTCCAGTATCTTCTCTTCATGTGCTCCCTTGAAACCTTGCTGGGAGTTTTCACCGAAGGAGCCCGCGTTAACTCCAGCGACTTTGTGGTCAGCTTCATCGTGAGCCTCATCGTAGAAACTTTCTGATTTTTCTTCTTCGTTCTTGCTGCTAGAACTTTTGAAGCCTTTGCTCACATGGCCTTTCTTGTGGCTCTTGGCTTTCTTTACTTGCTCCTCGTTTGCACCTGGTGAGAGAAATTTTTAATTTTGAATCAAGATGAAATTAAAGCATTTTTAAGGTTTTGGAAGTATCCACACATTTACGATATACGTTTTGTTTAGTGATTTCATACGCATACTTTTAATTCATTAGATTTTTTCCTGAATAAGCTATATCCAGTTTTAATCCAGCTAATAATGTATTCCTGGGCCAAACAATCCTGTTTTGTAGTTTTTGCGTGAAAAAGAAAAAATATTCTCACAAAATTTCGCATTTATAATATAAGTAGGACAATATGTAAGTGTACCCACGAGGGACTAAAAGGCGCAGACGTGTAACACACCCTTCTGTCGTCGCAGATATATTTCGGCACCAACGTGACAGATGGCAAGTCCATTGCTATTTCTACATATGGATAATGTACATTACTACTCTCTAAATAACTTAACAATATGTACACTCACCATGTTTATCAAGTTTCTGTCCGCCTTCGTAGTACTTCTCATCACCGGCTGCTTTTTTCTTAGCTTCCTCATCTTTATAGAAGCTAGATTCACCTTTCTCCGCTTTAGCAGCCGCAGAGCCTTGCTGGAACCCTTCCTGGCCATGCTTTGCTTCTTCTTCAGCCTTTTTCTCTATCTTTTCTACATTCTCATCAGCACCTTTCTTCTGTGCTGCGTCATATGCTTTGGTGTCGACATATCCAGATCCAACCTGAGCCCCAATGATAGGATGGTACAGTAAGCCGCCGCCAATACCATTGCCGATCCCGATGCCTCCAACACCCAATCCCCCAATGCCAGAGTTGATCAAACCAACTCCTTGTCCAATACCGCCATAGCCAGCACCGCCAAGTCCAAGCCCACCAACTCCCACGCCTCCCACACCTCCCACACCTCCCACACCACCGACACCACCAAGCCCAATGCCTAAACCTTGTCCAAGCCCGTAATGGCCCAGGCCTATTCCTCCTAATCCAACTTGGCCCAATCCTTGACCGATGCCAACGCCACCAATTCCTGTAACGGTATTCAACACTCCAGAAGCAGCACCCTCCAGATGTTCAGGATAATCCACACTTTCTTCCACTTCGTAACTATTTGATACTGGCAGCCCGGATTTGGGATCAGTGCCTATCGCATCCAGGCGCTCCTTCACGTAATCGTACGGCGTTTTTTCATCAGCTAACTCGACTTTATGTAACGCGGTTGTGAATGCCACAAGTGTTAGAGGGAATATTAGCACCAACATCTTGCCTGATTGTCACGGACGTTGCCCGACTGATGTCATTTTGCTGTTGCAACTGTTATTTATAGTAAGGTTAAATTTGGTGGAACGATGTTGTCTACGGCGTGTGATAGTTTTCACAGGTGTCTAAGATCCGTATCCAGTTGTTTCCTTCCTGTGGTATTGTTTCGACTGCTCCTAATGAGTCCGACACAGCTAAAATAAAACAATGATACTTGTCGAAGACCTTGCTTTCCAGTCCATTGGTAGCCGCAGTGGGGCGTTCGTTTACGCAACCATTGGCCCGCTGCAGGCAATACCCTTTTTTAGATATTTTTTCTAGATGAATCCTGAGATTTCTCGAATTAACATTGTAGTGATCATACATATTAAACTGGTATGTAGTGGTAAAAAAACTATTGCTGCGAAGTTCAAACACATATTTTTAATTTCCATCCAGAAACCTACATTAGAATGTGCAGATCCTTAATTTGAGGAATTAGCGATTGTTCATACAAACTTTCAACCCCTATGTCTTCTCTATAAGATATTTTTCTAAGATAAAATGTAAAGTTAAGTCGTTTCCCCGGATAGTATATCTAATTGCCAAATTTCACTCCGATTCGTTGAGGCGTTACGTCTGTAAAAGCTAATATACAGAACAAACGGGGCTACTTTCGCATCTTTACTACATATAAGATTAATATTTTCCTGTGCTCTTAATTAATTTGTGTGCATGTTGTTGCTGCTGGTAAATGTAGTGGCATTCAACTATTATTTAATATCTATTTGTAGGTTATCTTTAGTGTCAACTATGTAAGTGATCTTAAATACATACATACATACATATCATCACGCCAAGTCCCTAATGAGGTAGGCAGAGAGTATAGAGCGCCAATTCACTCTAGACTTACATACCTCTTTCGCTTCGTCCACATTCATCAGTCTCTTCATACATGCTCGTCGGTTTCGAGTACTCTTAACGTTCCCATCCTTGAGAGTCCGATCGATTTGATCCAGGTAGTTGGAACGTAGCCTTCCTCTGCCTCTTCTTGCACACACTTTTGCTTTGTATATCTGTTTCGTCAATCTTTCTTCACTCAAACTTAAATAAATAAATAAATATATGACGTGGCGCGGCCACCACGAAAGCCGTGGTGGCCGAGTGGTTCGAGCAGTTGCCTGCGACGCAAAGGTCGCAAGTTCGAATCCCGACTGAACCAATGAGTTTTTCTGAACTTAAGTACAGTGATTAGTCACACCACGAGCTTTACGGTGAAGGAAAACATCGAGAGGAAACCTGCATACGTCTGAGAAGAAATTCAAGGCGTATGTATAGTCGTGCTTGAGTAACGGCGATGGACTCGCCATCTGTCACGTTGGCACCTAATATACCTCTGGCGGAAATTGGGTGTGTGGGTATTACCTATACACCTCTGCCTACCCATTCGGGGACCCTTGTGGGAAGGCGTGAGGATATATTATTATTATAAATATATGACACATTTAAACTCTGTGTCATATTCGTTTGACCAGTTCTAAATTGACTCGGCTAGTGCACTTCTCTTTTTTAGGGTCTCTGGTAGGTACCTACTTCGTCGTTTACTTGGTGGTTGACAAAAAAATATTTGGCAACGTTTAGTAAATTAGTGATTAATTTCCTCTCTGCATTATTAAGCATTATAGCCTTGGTACAGATCGCTTGATTTCACGTTATTGTTTTCTTACGGCTAAAATATATGTCGAGGGCTCCGATAGAGGTTAGTCGCCGGACCATTGTATTGATTATCAATGAGTTAGTCACCAACGATTTGTTCCAGATCGTCGCTTCAGTTCCCATGAAATCCCAGTTTTAATAATATCTTCAATCTTTATATTAATATATTTTGCATCACTTTGCAATGGAAAGCGTTAATATTTTAGATCTTCCATAACATAATCGCTTCTCGCCGTCTGTACGCTAAGATATTTTAATCTACAGAAAATATTATTTATACTTCAAATTATTATTTATTCACATTGCCGAACTTGTTACAAGAAACCTAGTTCTCTCTTTTGTAGGAAGAGAATTTCATAGGTATGCAGGCTGTGGTATGTAAGTGATTAACCACTGTATGTATTTTGGTACAGACGGGACTCGATCATGCAATACATGTGTTGCAGACGACTGATCGACTTACGGTCAGACGTTATACATATATATTATAAACCTAGATCTGACTCGGGGCTTCTAAGCCGTTATAGCGTGATTGAGGAACAAACCTCCTCGCTTTCGCATCTCGTAGAATATTAGTAGGATAGGATGTATACTAGCCTCCCATTACAACTACTTTGACAACCAAATCTAACAAAGGCCGAAATTCGTAGACATGAGTCGGTTAAATGCGAATATTAACAAAGCAGCTTCCCAGTCTCGACTAGAACCACAAATTCTCGGGGTACATTCCACAAATGTCTGTGTGTCTGGCCCGGCTAACTATTTAGGTGAAACATCTGAGGATTTCAGCATTCTTGGTAGATGAACACGGATTAATACATTAAATTGGAAGCTTATCTAATTTATGTATCTAGGTAAACAACCATTTCTGAGCATATATCCATTATAGAGGGTGGGAGATTTAATGTTCTGCCTAAGAGGCAGGGAACTGTAAATCAAGTGGGACGATCGGCCTTGGTATTTAGGTACCTATGAGTTATTTACTTGACGATGAAATTACTAAATAAATACAAAACAAAGGAAGCTTGTTATTTGTTTTAACTGTAAAATACTACAGTACCCCGCGGTTTCACCCGCGTGGGATTTGATTTAATTTGTAGTTTTTCTGTGTCGAGTTTAATCCAATTCTAACATTATTGAATGATTTAACAGAATTTTGTATGTTAGAGACTGATGAATGTGGACGAAGCGAAAGAGGTATGTAAGTATAGAGAGAACTGGCGCTCTATGCTCTCTGCCTACCGCGTTAGGGACTTGGCGTGATGATATGTATGTATGTATGTATGTTGTATGTTGTTTATTACTTTTTGATTGAAAATCGAACAAACATCCTCAAAAACTTTCATAGGAATAATAATAGACAATGGTTGAGGGTTCAATCCCCGCTGGCTACAAATATGTGTGTGTTAAGCAAAGAACGAAAGAATAATTCTTTAGTCTGACGTGCGAGATTTTATGTATACAATAAAATATTACGAATTTGACAATTTGTCTAAGGATAAAGTACAAAATATTATTAAATTGTACAAAGACGAATGAGGGTTAGACTCGGGTTGTTGCCACATTAACTACATTTATACTATCTTCCCGCAGGGGTACCAAACGTGGCATATTGTAAGTCCAACGCCATTTTCTTCTCATGACCAAATTATAATTCGATTGGTGACCTAATAAAAAAAATATTATCTCTTGTGTTTCTTTTCCGACAGGGGGTGCCAGTTCACCCCCTGAACCCCTAACCTTGAACCCTGTATCCATGAAGGCTTTCAGTAAAATCTCTCGACTATTCATATAGATAGAGATAGAGATATATATCATAGGACTGAAAAAATATATACGTACCTGTCACTTACCTGTGCATGTGGCATCGGTTTCTTTCTTGAACTAAAAGATATCCTTCACTCTCCCAACGCACCTTCTTATCTTACTTCTCACTTTCAGTATCGTTGCTGTAACCATGTTATAAACTTACGCTCTGCCGACAATCGTCTCCTCCTCTGTCCCACTCATAGTTCTACTCTTGTTCATTCTTCTTTCCCTGTCCAATCGGTCTTACTCTGGAATGCGCTCCCCCCGAAAATCAGGATGTGTAATAGCCGTGACACATTTAAAGCGAAAGTGAAGCAGCTTTACTTCCAATATGCAGAAACTGAATAATATTTATGTGTATTATATGATATTTATTGATATTTATATATATATATATATTACATATATGTACATGTATTATAAGTAGATTTATTCGTATTTATACATTATCTATTATATAATTAGATGTATGATATTATTACATATTATATTGCATAGTATATTATAATAATATATAAAGAATTTATGTTTATATTTCCTAACTATTTATTTCTTTTATAGCCTGCCATGCCTATCTATCTCTGCATCACCCAAAGGTTAACCGGTAGAGAATGCCTTCGTAAAAAATAAATAAAAATATCCTTCTTATTAAGCCAGGTAATAATGTGTCTCTATACCAAATTTTACCGAATGTCGTTTGCTAGTTTTTGCGTGAAAGAGGAAGAAACATGCTCAAATATTGATATAATAAATATGACACTTG
>JACCPG010007097.1:0-11572 GCA_016069955.1 Drepana arcuata
TGGATGCAATTAGAAATAAAATCAATGAATTTTATGTTGTGAGAAAGGAGGTTCCGACATTACGGACATTGTTAGAAGAATTACGTTCTAGCATTTGCTTTAATGGGTGCAGAGAAACTCTGCGTAAGATATTGATTGACAATGGATATGAGTTTAAGAAAAATAAAAATGAACGAACAGTTCTCATTGAACGTTTTGATATTGCTGCTTGGAGACATCGCTATCTACGTGAAATAACTATTAAACGAGCTCAAGGAAAACCAATAATATATCTCGACGAAACTTATGTACACAAAAATTATAAACCTAAAATGTCCTGGCAAGGTCCATCAACATGTGGTGATCCGCAACCCAGCCCATTGGAACATATTTCTTCAGGAAAAAGATATATAATAGTTCATGCTGGTTCTGAGAAAGGGTTTGTACCCAATGCACTGTTAGTTTTCAGTACAAAATCAAGATTAGCAGACTATCATCATTATATGAATGCAGAAAACTTTAATAAATGGTTAGAAGAAAAATTGATACCAAATTTGAATGAACCCAGTGTTATTGTGATGGATAATGCCAGTTACCACACTGTACAACAAAATAAAATACCTACAACTCAAACAAGAAAAGCTGAAATACAAGAATGGCTTACATCCAATGGAGTAAACTACGAAGATTATCTAACGAAAGCCGAATTGTTATGCTTAGTAAACAGACATAAACCTGAACCCCTGTATGTAGCTGATTAACTTTTAAAACAATATGGCCATGAGGTACTAAGACTGCCACCTTACCATTGCGACCTCAACCCGATCGAACTGATATGGAGCACAGCTAAGCGTATGATTGCAAAAATAAATATCAATCTCCCTGCAAAAGAAACAGAATCTCCCATAAAAGCCTCTTTTGGCCGAATAACTGCAGAAGACTGGAAAAAAATGACAGACCATGTAATCAATGTGGAAAATAAATATAAACAAAGAGATCAAATAACAGAAGAAGTATTGGAACCATTTATTATAAGTGTAGGTGATGACGCCTCCTCTGATACAGACGAGTCCTTAGAGGTTGAATTTTTGGACTCTGATTTTGAGTATGATGATTAGAGTCTGTCTGTCTGATAAAACTTCAAATAAAAGACAAAGAGATGTTTCATCGCTAGTAGCTATATGATGGTTTAATAAATAAATTTACATTTATATAATATTATTGCTTGTTTTTTTTAATCTCACACATCCATGACAGTCTCCGACATCAAAAGGAGCTGCTCACCCTCCGCATAAGTTCTGTACATTTAACATTTAAATAGATGGTGGAATCATTCGGTTTGAAAATAATTTATTAAAAAAAAATTGTCAAGTACCAAAACAGTTTTCTCCTACTATAGTTAGTAATACCATGTAAAGATTTTTTAAATTTGCCGCGATTTCTCAGGTCACGCTTTCAGTGGCCAGACTATATCTGCTTGGTATTGTGATTTTTTAAATTTGTAATTGAAAAGTCAATATGACAATGTTCAAGGGTGTTATTTGAAGTTGTCGTCAAGGAAATTTTGAAAGGAGGTTTTTTGAAAATACCCCCTTGGAAAACATGTGTTATTCGACATTGAAGAATTTGTGTAAATAACAATGATAATAACTTTGGTGAATTCCACATTAGATCACATAGCACAGTCAGTCAGCGATAAAATAAAAACATAGAAATGTCGAATATCCAAGACAAAATTTACGCTAAAATAAAAAACTAAAATGTAAAAATAATTAAATTTGATATATAATATATATCCTCACGCCTTCCCACAAGGGTCCCCGAAGGGGTAGGCAGAGGTGTATAGGTAATACCCACACACCCACTTTCCGCCAGAGGTATATTAAGTGCCAACGTGACAGTTGGCGAGTCCATCGCCGTTACTCAAGCATGACTATACATACGCCTTTGAACTTCTTCTCAGACGTATGCAGGTTTCCTTTCGATGTTTTCCTTCACTTTAAAGCTCGTGGTGTGACTAATCACTGTACTTAAGTTCAGAAAAAACTCATTGGTACAGTCGGGCTTCGAACTTGCGACCTTTGGGTCGCCGGCAACTGCTCGAACCACTCGGCCACCACGGCTTATTAAATTTGAAACGTATAAAAGATCACAATCAAATAACCACTCATGCCCCTGGCTGGAGGCCCAAGTTGCCCGGTTAAGTAGCAAAAGTTCACGGAACTAACGCTACGAGAGACAATACAAAAAAAATCAATCTCCTCGGGGGGGACACTTTCCTAAAGGGTTTGTCGTTGTGCTGCTGGCACAGCAACTTAAGGTCACCTACGCATTACTTACTAGACTTGACTTGATTGAGCGTGCTTGTGAACGTAAGCTTATCAAAATAATTTTATTTATTCAAAAATATTTTTTGCTTATTAAGGAAGGCTGTAGGCTACTTACTACCCAAGGGAGCAGAGCAGACAAATAAATCGCGCGTGACCCCGAGGGGCAAAGCTAGAAATGTATAACTGGTACAGAAAGCTTCCATTGGATGCGATTGCTTTCAAAGACTTTTTTATTGGGGTCTGAGAACCAGCGGCGGACTCACTATCTGTAACATTTACATCTAAATATAATTCCCACCAAAAAGACCTTTGCCTACCCCTTCGGAGACCCTTTTGGGAAGACGTGAAGTGGTACATATTTTTTCAGCATAAAAAAGAAAAAAACTTTTGAATATTGAAACCTACTGTTTATATTCAAATTAAAACCTATTTACATCATGCTTATCTAATTAAACTTTTTTGGTATTCCATTGGCTGGTAACAGTTTTATTTCAATTTAAACTTAAATAATAATAAATGCCATAGTCATTCTAATAGGGATTAAGATTATGATCCTGTTGTTAATTAATGACCTACATCAAATAGTTGGCGTTGCACATTTTGTTGGTAGGTACCTTTTTGCACAGGTACCTACAAGTTTATTGGTCATACACCTCACTGGTCTTATTACAATTTGTAGTAAACTGCACTTCAGCCGTTATTTATTAATTGCGGGTAAGTACTTGATATTTCTGTTTTGTATTTCGTATATGTATCCTTATTTATTGCTATAGTCAATTCTTCATTGAAGTCATATTTCGCTTACAAAGAGGCGGGCTATTCACAAATATATCGATTCACATGATTCACTATAACCAATTAACCATTGTCAGTTTGAATATCAACTTAAGCATTTGCACAATCATAAGAGGATGATACCCCTCGTAGATCTCCTATGTGTCGTGGAGCTGGCTCTGCGGGCTGCGGCGGCGGCGACGGCGGCGCGCCGGGCGTGCACGCGGCGGTGCTTGGCGAGGTGGTCGGAGCGCGCAAACCGCTTGCCGCATTCGGAGCAGCGGTAGGGCTTGTCGCCGGAGTGGCTGCGGCGGTGGCGCGCCAACTCGTCGGAGCGCGCGAACCTCCACGAGCACCCGTCCCACGTGCATTGGTAAGGCTTCTCCCCACTGTGCCGCCGCAAATGCGCTCGCACGTGCGACGCCTTCGCATACAACTTTCCGCACTCCTCAACTGGACACCGAAACGCTCCAAGCTCCGGATAGAACTTTGGCTCCCCCCATGAAAGCACCTTTTCACTTTTGTCGGTGACAGGAACTCTCTCCCAGTCTGTCTCTGAAGACAAGTAGTCGTGGGTTTCCAATGCACACAATGAACTGTCCGTTAATGCAGTATCCGAATTGGGAAGTAGTATGTCGCTAGAGATATCACTACTGTTCAAAGCCTCCAATAAATACTCGTCGAGCACGCTCTGGTCCAAGTCTGTGAAGTCGAAGACGGGGGAACTGTCAACGCCAGTAGATACATTAGAGTGTTCCTTATTTATTTCACTAACACCTATTACGAAACTATCACAATCGAGATCCAAATCACTGAGTCGCCAGTCGCTCGCGTCCGAGTCGAACGACGACGGTAGCTCAAAGTTTATGAGGCTCTCCGCCGGAGAGTACTCGAAGAGCAGTTGATCGTTCACAAGTGGGTCCTCAAGGACCAGGCCGCTCCAATCCGTGTACATTGTGATTCTGAAATTGAAAATTACTAAGTTACCTGCTTTGTTGCATAGCAATGCTAGGGTATAAAAAATAAACGATGGTCAATACTAACTTTTAGAAGGTTCTTTGTGATCAACGCAAATGTCCGATAACAGTACACATCGGCTCGTAATAGAAAGACAATCGGAAGTGTGTATGGGATAAGCGTGTTGAGGCGTGCGGCGCGTCCCGGGAGCTGTGCGAGTGTGGCTGCGCCTGCGCTGGAGCGCCGGACACCGCGTCGGACGCGCGATAACGACGATCGGCGATTATCGGCGGATCCACATGTGTCGATGCGCCGCACCAGCTCTGATCGACGTGTAGTACTTTAACTGCACCATTAACCAATCTATCCGGTGATAGATGTATAAAAGAACACTAACTCATATAATATAGGGTACACAACGGACCTATTGGATGGTAACATACTATGTTGTCATAATAACAAACTTGATGTGTCTCATCTTGTTTTGTTTCGCTTACATTTTAACGCACACTCAAGGAGATAAAAGTCAAAAGTATCAATTAACAAAGCAGTTTATTCAACATAATTAAGACTCGGATCGTTCATTTTGTCGTGTTATCGGTTGTTCCCCCGACCTTATAGTTCTTTTACCTAGGTGATGTACCTACACCTCAACGAGGTTGTTTATGCAAAGACTTGGCTACGAACCGTTACATCTAAACAACGATATTTGTTGCGAAAGGACTTTTAACTCTTTGGCATTCGAACATTTCAAAATTCGATCAATTATACCTTTAAATTACATATTATTAAGTACATACATATTAGAGATGCAACCAAATATTTTATATTATTTTTGATTAGGTAGATAGAGATACCAAAACTTAATTTTTTTGTAATAGGTACCGTCCCCTGATAAGGATTGCTGTTTTCGGCGCAAAACAACAAGTCCACAACCTACGTACTTGAAAAACTATGAGTCAAAAGGAACGCATTTGAGCTGCGGACGTTGCGCCCCACGCTTTGTCCACAACACACACAAACAAGCAGTATGTTAAGTTATTACTAATCTCTATTAAAATAATAAGTGTGAAGGTTTGGAAGGGCTGATGGGATATTTGTTAATCAATCACGCCAGAACGAATGAACGGAGTTAGACGAAACAAGGCACAGAGATAGACTATAGTCTGGAATAGCATATTTTCAGTTCCAGAAAAAAATCCTTTAGATTGTTGTCTAGCCTAACTGGGCCGACTGATATGATAAATTGCAATATGACGCCGTACAGAAAAAAAAAGAGACCTGTTGCATTCCCGAAAAAATATCTAGGTATGGCCTGGAAAAATCTACAAAAAAATCTAGAAAAAAAATTAAATAGTGAAGCTACATAGGCAAAGGCTACTTTAACATCAAAACAATCATAACCAAGCCGTGGTGGCCGAGTGGTTCAAGTAGTTGCCTGCGACACGAAGATCGCAATTTCGAATCCCGACTGTACCCATGAGTTTTTCTGAACTTAAGTACAGTGATTAGACACACCACGAGCTTTACGATGAATGAAAACATCGAATCATAGGAGGAAACCTGCATACGTCTGAGAAGTAATTCAAAGGCGTATGTATAGTCGAGCTTGAGTAACGGCGATGGAGATAGATGGCGATCACGTTGGCACCTAATATATCTCTGGCGGAACGTGGGTGTGTGGGTCCTTTACACCTCCGCCTACTCCTTCGGTGACGCTTGTGGGGAGGCGCGAGTATAATATGCAAAATGGGACCTCTGCCCTTAATGACATGCTGAGTAGATACAGCTTTTTCGTCGACCCCAATTATATAATAATAATATATCCACATGCCTTCCCATAAGGGTCCCCGATTATTACGAGGTATATTAGTTACTGTTACTATGTGTGTACTAGGCAAGCGTATGCTACGTGTGTGTAAATTCCATTGACAAATAGAAGCGTCATTTTTATTGTCATCCCTGCAGTCCCGCGCCCAGTAATGTGCACTTCCATTCATTCATCAGATTGAATCCGACCCGCATATACTTTTAATACTTAACATAATTTTACGACATATCATTTGTACTATGTCGTTTTTTGATTGATCTACTTGGGATATATATTTAACTAGCTTATGCCGCGGCTTCGCCCGCGTGGAGTTCGAAAAAGTAGCTTATGTATTTTCTTGCTAGAATCGGTTCATCCGCTATGCCGTGAAAGAGCATCATACTTTATAATATTAGAATTTTGAATTTTCGAGATAAAAAAAAGTTGCCTATGTCCTATCCTAGGTATAAGCCTAGCTATGCTCCGAGGTTTACCCCGCGTAAAATTAGCTATTATCTATTATTATGTAATATTTTTCGTTATGACGATTCGTTAGATTATAATATTTTTTCTCTGTGCCAAACTGCATACATATCTGTTGAGTAGTTTTTGCGTTAAAGAAGAAAAAAGCACCTCACAAACTTTCGCATTTATAATATTAATTAGGATAGTAGGATTAATTGATGTAATATCTCGCTTATTTATTAACTATCTGAGTAGTTTATTCGGACAGCCACTTCTCTAGCTCAGTTTGGTTAAATGCAATATATTTCTTGTGTTCTTTATATTTATGGCCCTTTTCCCAATTAAAAAGCTAATTGCCTCACTATGGATACACTTATTCTTGGGCAATTTACATTCAAGTCTCTTGTAACCTTGAGGCCTTAACCTGAGTTCTTTTCGTACAGGTCCGGGCTTCGAATATCTGGGCCCCACTGTCCTAGTGTCTCACCCGCAAAGGCCTGAGTTATATCGGTAAAAGATTATTTTTTAAGACGACCATAAGACATAACATTGCGGTATAGATAAATAATAGTGTTATTCAAGACTAGCTTTTGAACACAGGTCCTTTTCTTTTATAGGTAAACCAGGCTACAATGTATTAATGCTAAGAGGCAGAGTTGTTATGCCGGATGACCGCCGAAAAGTATTATTTCTCACTATCATGAACAGTACTTCTAACGTGCTTTATGTCATTCGTACAACCGACACAGTGTATGCAAAATTCACGATGATCGGTTCTTTACTTGAGACGTGAAAAGGCAAAAAATCTAAATTTATTTTAAAATATAGGATGGACTATTTACCTAGAAATATTTTGAAAATTGAACAAATATCGCGGTGACCACGATTAAGCAAAAAAGTAGGCAGATTAGGACCTTGGCGCACGTTGCGAGTGCGTTCGTCTAGCCAGCGCTATCGGGTGCGGCGGCAGTGGCTGGCACCGCCACCATCTGCTCGGCACCACTCGCGTTACAATAACGTTACACACATTTTTATTTTACCAATGTTTGCTAAAGTACGCAACAACTTGGTAAACAAGTCATTTCGCCTATTACAGCGGAATTTATTAACCCGTTAGAACGCGGGTTACGGTCTTTATGCTTATGAAATTATATTGACAGCCGTGTAGTCCAGAGGCTAGAACTCTTGACTGCGAAGGTCGCGGGTTCGAATCCCGCTGAGGGCAGATATTTGTGTGATGAACACGAGTATTGTACCTTAGTGTTTGGTGTCCTATGTATTTATTATACTTATATTTACTAATATATCTATATATAATAATATAATATATCCTCACGCCTTCCCACAAGGGTCCCCGTAGGGGTAGGCAGAGGTGTATAGGTAATACCCACACACCCACTTTCCGCCAGAGGTATATTAGGTGCCAACGTGACAGATGGCGAGTCCATCGCCGTTACTCAAACACGACTATACATACGCCTTTGAATTTCTTCTCAGACGTATGCAGGTTTCCTCATGATGTTTTCCTTCACCGTAAAGCTCGTGGTGTGACTAATCACTGTACTTAAGTTTAGAAAAACTCATTGGTACAGTCGGGATTCGAACTTGCGACCTTTGCGTCGCAGGCAACTGCTGGAACCACTCGGCCACCACGGCTCTTATAAGGAAATATATCGTTGTCTAGTTACCCTATCACAAGATTTGCTTAATCTGGACCTATGTCAATTTGTGTGGAAGTGTCCCAAAGTATTTATGTAGTAAGAGTTTTTTAAGAATTACTTCTAAAAAATAGGTAGCGTAATGTCTGGAAGAGTAGGAATGCCTAAAGTGGGATTTATATGTAATGTTAAACCCACAATAATAATTATTATTTAAGTTTCTAAACAATAGTGATAATGCTGGCAATATCTGAGGCTATGCATGTGGTATTCAGTTTGGTATCGTCACAATTTGCGCAAACATACTACGTCTCAATTGCAAAGTTTCCCGAAATCGATAACAGTTCCCGTTTTTCAGTTCTGATATGAATTTACGTATATCTGTTACGTATTCAGACTTTGCGTACACAATGAAAAAGTTACCTTGTTGTATTGGTAAACAAAGTTAAATTGTACGCCGAGTGTACCCACGGTGCGAGACGATAACAGCTTCGGTGGCTGGTACCGCCAGGATCTGTCCACACGATCCGGTTGCCTATATTATTCTGCGGCATTTGTAAATTAGCACGCAATACCTACTACCTACTTTTCACAATTTTTTTTTTATTCGTACTGTAGACCCAAGCTTTTTAATCTCTAACAACTAGTGATAATTTTTGATGACTTAGGGTTGCTTAGACAAATATACAAATTAAAATCGCCATATGTATTTATTTATTTCTACGATATCAAGGCAAGGTTTCACATGGCATGGATTTATAAAAAAAATGCAATATAACTACGATAAAAAGGGACATGAATATTATTAATTTGCTATTACTTTGCCGTGGTGGCCGAGTGGTTTGAGCAGTTGCCTGCGACGCAAAGGTCGCAAGTTCGAATCCCGACTGTACCAATGAGTTTTTCTGAACTTAAGTACAGTGATTAGTCACACCACGAGCTTAACGGTGAAAACATCGAGAGGAAACCTGCATACGTCTGAGAAGAAATTCAAAGGCGTATGTATAGTCGTGCTCGAGTAACGGCGATGGACTCGCCATCTGTCACGTTGGCACCTAATATACCTCTGGCGGAAAGTGGGTGTGTGGGTATTACCTATACACCTCTGCCTACCCCTTCGGGGACCCTTGTGGGAAGGCGTGAGGATATATTATTATACTTTATTTTGACCATAAACTTTTGTTAGTAAGAGGGAATGTCGGTGTCATTCCTATAGTAGGTCCCTAATGCTTGTATGCAAAAAAAAACGTATCGAATTTTATATCATATTCAGAATTCGATAAAAATGTAATTTATCATACTTAGTTATCGCCATATGGTGGAGTCATCAAAAATATCATGACAGTTAAAGCACCTACCTATCTCTTTTTTGGGTATGAAATGGACCATGTACATTGAGGTTAAGTGTTTTTATGTTGGCACGCATTTACATACTGCACCAAATAATGGTTACTTTTAAAAAGCAAGAGATGGCGTTACTTGTTTATTTGAAATGCAAATACTAACAGCAGATTAAAACCTTGAATATGTTTTAAACCAAATTTACAAAATACACATTCAATAATAATTTAAGTAGTTATAATTGAATTGTAAGACAACTGGCGCTTTACTCCCTCTGCATACCCCGTGAGGCCTCGGCGTGATGATAGGATGGGTAGATTTTTTACTTGAATGGATAATGATGGGTCATTAACCTGTGTAGCATTTTGTCTGGGATTTACTATTTTGATATTTTTAGAACATATATATATTTATTATTTATTTACATTCTTCGCTATTATAAAAGGATTTATACGAAGCCCAAGATACATATACTTGATCTATATAGTCTTTGATATTATTCTCTCACAAATTCAGCTTTGTTACTTAAACTTACTATCAATAGAAATCCTCACCTGTCAAATATCTCATCCTTAAACTAAGCTTGTCCTCTTTAAGTTAAGTCTCGAAAGATCTAGAAAGGAAAGTGTTTTGTTGTTTTTTTTTTTTGGTAACTCAGTCGCTCTATCATTCTATTACTCATTATCGACTTGTAATGTTGTGGGGAAATTTGCATTTAAGCAGAACACGATCTACTGCTAAATGTTGTTTGCGTATATAAATAAATGTGACGAGGACATGTAATTTCCAATATGAATACTTTTCCGAGGTTATTATCAAATACCTCACGCGCCAACTACGTAGTTATTTAACACATGGTGTGTTATTTACAGTGGTCATTAAGTACATCGTGCTTATTGAGTCGCATGCGTCACAATGAAAGGACTTTGTGTTTTACGCATACATTATTGAGCATACTTCATTATCTGCGATTTATTTAATTATTTACACGTCATCCTTTTTTTTGTTTAGGAAGTTGTTCTATCTATCTATACTAATATTATAAAGAGGAAAGATTTGTATGTTAGTATGTTTGTAATGAATTGGCTCAAAAAGAACTGGACCGATTTAAAAAATCTTTCACCATTTGAATGCTACGTTATCACTGATTAATATACGCTATTTTAATTGTAAGAGAAAAATAAATTTTGTCAAAATGTTTAAAAAATAAATGTGTCATCATCCTCATATCATCATAAGTGTTTTTCGTTGTCATCTGTAATGCTCTATAGTTTGTAATAATAATAGCTAAGTATAATTTGTTTAAAGTTTTAGTAGGTATACTATGTATAAATAAATGTATGTATGTACGGTACGGTTTATTTTTCTGTATGTGCATTTGTTCCGACTAATCCCCGAAACGGTTTAATTGATTTTGGTGGGACTTTCACAGGCAGATAGCTAATGCTATAAGCAAACTTATACAAACCTTTAAGTTCCTAATCTTTTCCAAAAAAGGATAGAAGGTAGCAAGGGCTAAAATGGGACAGAAATAATGACACAAAATGGGTGACAGAAATGACAGATGGCAAGTCTTATTATAACCCAAAAAATCCTGCCATTTGAATACCACCACGTACCATACCTTTTTAAACGGTTTTTAAGTTTCAGGCTTAAACTTTTCTTCTCTCATCATTAATTTAAGGTATCGGTTTGCAAATGAATAAGCATAAGTTAGTTTGCGCATATCTTTTCTTTAATACGAGCATTTTACAACAATATTGAAACGAAATCATCATTTTGAGATCTGCTGCCAACATACACTACGGGCGCTCAACAAATTAACATAAATCGCGCACACTAATCTATATAAACAAGTCGCATAAGTACATACAGGCTTCCCGATATAATCTATACATACACTAAAGCTATATCACCACTTGCCACTCTACGTTCCCGGAACGTCTTTCACTCACTAAAGGTACACAGTCACTTGATCTGTATTTGTTCGCTTGTTTGTTTGTCCGTTTGTTCACTAGTAGATGACTTCGTAGACTGTGGCTTTCTTGTCGCCGGAGCCGGTCACTATGTATTTGTCGTCGGAGGAAATGTCGCAGCTGAGCACCGATGAAGATTCTTTTGACTGTAACAAAGGAACATTTCGATAAGTTAAATTATACTTTACTAACAACTGCTTTAAGCATAAAGTCGAGTGCTAAGAAAACGATTGCAACGCTGACGACGTTCACTTTCCTTATTCATCTCGTCTCTCTTTACAT
>JACCPG010007100.1:0-60919 GCA_016069955.1 Drepana arcuata
CTGAAAATCTTTTGTTTATTGTTAAAGCTAGTATTAGTTTTAAGGTCATCATAGTGTGGTGGTCGTCGGTATGGGTCACTAGGTTTGCATAAAAAAAAGTCGAATAGGAAATATTTTTTATATTTTGCCCAGTCTTAGGAAATATGTACCCAACTTTGTGTATAGGGATAACATTTCGGTGTTACAAAAAATCTAATGTTTATTTTAATGTCACAGACAATTAAATTATGAAATTTAATAAAATATTTTTCGTCACGCTTTTCCCAAATGGAAGGCAGAATTGTACCCACACACCCACAATCCACCGGAGATACATTTTTCCCTTGTCCCAAAAAGGGAAGGCAGAATTGTACCCACACACCCACAATCCACCGGAGATAAATTTTTGGTGCCAACGTGACAGGTGGAAAGTCCATTGCCGCAATTTCTTCTCTGACGTATGCAGGTTTCCTCTCGATGTTTTCCTTCACCGTAAAGCTCGTCGTGCGCTTTAATTCAAGAAAACTTATTAGTAAAGTCGAGTTCCGAACTTTCAACTTTTCGAACAATCTTTGTGTGGCAGGCAACTAATTGAAGCACTTGGCCACCACGGCTATAATCTTTTAAAGAAACCTTAGGGAAGTTGTTAATATTGATGTTAAAAAAATGCTTTTAAGCTTTTGATGCCTTATTCTGACACTAAATAATGCATATGCCTGGCAAGTATCGACAGGTCTAGGCTTTGGTAACCACTTGCCATCAGTACATCAGTAGTACCTAGTAGAATAGAATATAATAGAATTTTGAAATAAAATTGAACTTACGAGTATCGCCTCCCAGTCGGATGTATAAACCCACAATACGTCATAGGCATATCAGTCTTGCATTCAATTTTAATATTTTCATTTTCGAGCGCCAATATATTCACTTCGCCGCGCTCATCAAACACTCTGAACGCTGTTAGACAAACAAAAAGCACCTTTAATCACTACCGTTAAGTTTTATATCCAATTCTTTATTTCGAACATACCATTAGTGATCCAAAATTTCTCACTCCCAATAAAAACACCAAGCAAAACAAATACAAAATCCATTTTCAACATGTTCAATTCGAGGATAATCGTAGAGTAACTGACTCCATATCTACCTCATAACGTAACTACCCTCCAGTGATAAGTAATTATTATTATGTCAACAGGTCATATTTACAACTTTATCGGAGAAAACAAGACGCAAGTATTTCTTCATGTGTTTATCAAGTCGGCGACCGTCTTTGACTCTTAACTTTTTCAAATAGATACATAGTTTTACGGACCGTTATTGCTTATGCTAATGTCGCTATTCAAACGAGACTCATAATGGAACGTATGAAATTGGTGCAACGTGATGTCTGATTTGTTGCCTTCAAGCGGCATACAAGATTCGTATCTGAAAAAAAAATTGGCTTAAAAAAGTTTTTAAAGCAGAGGTGGCCGAGTTCCGAGTACCTAGAAGGCACAACTTGTACAGTTGTGCTTACTCGACTTCTGGTGGCTTTAAAGCGAACACACACATGTACTACGTCTTTGTATATCTTATCAAACATAGTGGCGTAGCTACCAAAGGGCTAGACGGGGCTCCGGGGACTCTGATAATTATAAATTGAACTAGTGAAAATTTCTCCACATTCGGAATATAGGTAAAGAAACAAGATACCATGCGACTTTAATTATGGCAACTTACGTTTTAATTTGTCTATAATATGTTACAATCTGTACTTAGTTAATTTTATTATTGGAGTCGACTGTATTATTACGAACTGGACTAAGACAATTCTGGAGTACATCGAATTCGGCAAACGACGAATACGAAACAAACGATTTTAAATAGTTTAGTTGGGGCCATAGTTAATTTTTTGCCCCAGTGCTTTTGGTTACCTAGCTACGCCACTGGACTAATCAATGTACATGGTTCAAAAACTCATTGTTACGGTCAGGATTCGAACGTTGCATTTTTGTGTTGCAGTTTGCACTCGAACCACCCGGGCACCACGGACTTTGTAGTAATTACTATTCAAAAACAACCTAATGCAATATTTCTGTCAAGTGAGAAAATTAATCTTAATAGAATATGCAGGTTGTCATTCCATAATTACTCTAACCTTGAGTTTATCTTCACTGCTTCACTCTTTACTGCTTTGTAAGTGGCAAGTCACCTGTCATAAACCTGAAAAGTGCCTGATTAAATCGTGAGTTGTTTCTGAAACTAGGGCTAGTATAGCTTGTGCCTAAATACATACATACATATCGCCACGCCGAGTCCCTGACGGGGTAGGTAGAGTATAGAGCGCCAGCTCTCTTTAGAATTGCATACCTCTTTCGCTTAGTCCACATTCATCAGTCCTTTATATATGCTCGACGGTTACGAATAATTTTGACGTTCCCGTCCTCGAGCGTCCGATCGATTTGATCTAGGTAGTTGGAACGTGGTCTTCCTCTACCTCTTCTTGCACACACTTTTGCTTTGTATATCTGTTTCGTCAATCTTTCTTCACTCATCCTTTCTATATGTCCAAACCAACGTAACATGCCTTTCTTCTAAATCTTTATAATAATAATATTCTAGGCATTCTGCACAAGAGAAACCCTGAATCAAGCAGAGCATAATATACGGTGGTCTTTTTGTCATTTCAATGTCCGAAAACTTGAGAGCTCAAATCTTATTCGCACATATTCTGTTTTATAATATAGTCGTAAAAAGTACTATGTACATACCATCACTACACTCTATCTATTCACGACGAACTCAAAAATTACCGAACGTATGTATTTTCATACAGTTTTCACCATTAGACAGATTCTATTGAATATTATATAATACGCCTTCCCATAAGGGTCCCCGAAGGGGCAGGCAGAGGTGTATAGGTAATACACACACACGCCCACTTTCCGCCAGAGTTATATTAGGTGCCAACGTGACAGCTGGCGAGTCCTAAGATATATCTCTGGCGAAAAGTGGGTGTGTGGGTACTACCTACATACCTCTGCTTACTCCTTCGAGGACACTTACAGTAAAGTGCGAAGATAATATTAATTAATTTGAAGCTTACTATAAACGTATCCCTTTTAGGGCTAAATACACATAAGGAAATAAAACAAGGAGCATAAACATGAACATCCACTAAAACACTTTATTCCACATTCATTCATATTTGATCGTAGCTACATATATACATCTAGTTTGGCGTTAATGTATCCATAGAGCTAATCATTTCCTCCTATTCCTGTTCTTTTTCGTCCTGTCGGGCGTCTTTTGATCTGTGCTCAGCTCCTGTTGTAACTTTTTCAACATCTGTGGTGTAATCAGGCCCTGGAAATGAAATTTAGATTGTTTTTAAACATAATAGGTTTTTTTCGTATTATCCGTTATTATTATTATTGTATCTTGTATTATTGATAGCCGTGGTGTCCGAGTGGTTCGGGTACTCGTTAAGATAACAAGTTCGAATCCCGACTCTACCAATGAGTTTCTCTTAAGTACATTGATTAGCCACATGTGATTTATGGTAAAGTAAAAAAAACATCGAGTGGAAACCTACGTGTCGTACTTATTTTACGTATTTGTTACGTAATAATGAGGCTTTTTGTTCCTGAGATGAGCATGTCCAAACAAAACATTATAATTGTCCGCATTGCGTTTAGTCACCGAGCAATACACTTCAGCTAAATAATATAACGAAATGCCATACCCTAGCCACTAGCATGTCGGACAATTTGCCCTTAGCCTCCCCGACCTGCGCCTTCCGTCCAGTCCCCGTTTCATCGTCGCGGAGGACCTGCTCCGAATTCCTTAGTAACCTGACAATATAAGCCTTATTTATTTACACATAGAGTTCAAAACATTAAGATATTGCAGGTCATTTGCAAAATTTCGATATCAGATCAGATCAAACAATGTAATTTTCCTAATATAAGTGCGGTGATTTTTATACCATATGCTTGACGGTGAAAATAATTACGTAATTTAATCAGGTAATGTCAAAAGTCACTTGTTAATTTGTATGACATATTATATTATATACATTCATGAAGAGAACCGTAGTGACAGAGTAGTTTACGTAGCCACTTGCAAATCAAAATTAAAGGTTCAAATCAAACAATGTCATTTACTTAATTGAATGCGGTGGTTTGTCATACCATATGATTTACAGTGAAGAAAATCACTAAGCGAAAAGCTGCGTATGTTTTTGGAATATAATTTCGCCGTCTGTCCAGCGGTACCTAATAAATCTGCCTCAAAGAGATATTTTGCGAGCAGTACCTATAGATACCTTAGTCAATGAGAAACGCTCATTAATAATATAGTATTAAATACCTTGTGATTTGGAAGATCCCCTGTTGGATGATAGCATCAAGTTCAGATTCCATTTCTCGCACTAGCTTGACGTCGGGAAACATGTCCGGGAACCTAAAGCTGCGGACAATACGGTTCATTTCAGCCTGACATTCTCTTACACATGTGACATTGATGTTTATTGTATTATATTATAAAAGCTTTCGTGTTTTTTTTCTGCTATCCTATGTCCTATTCCAGACTATAAATCTATCTCGGTGTCAAATTTCATGCAATTCCATTAAGCCGTTATGGGCTTATTGAGAAACGAACATCCACACCAACTCTCGCACTTATTTGGAAGTATAGTTAAGCTAATCAACTATTATATTTTGAGTCTGTTTGCATTGGAGTGTCTGTTTGCAATATTGAAAAACATGTATCACGGTACGTATACCAAAATATATTTTTTTACAATTTTTATCTGTCTGTGTCTGTCTGTTTGTTCCGGGTAATCTCAGAAACGACTGGACCGATTTTAACGGGACTTTTACTGGCAGATAGCTGATGTTAAAAGGAATAACTTAGACTACTTTTATTTTGGAAACTGAACAATATTTTTTTCTGTTTAATTCCACGCGGACGAAGTCGCGGGCACAACTAGCTATCGATAAAGGGATGCCGCTGGAACGCAGGTGGCTGTGGCGACACGGTAAGGGCCTTCCACAAGGCCTATAAGTGCGTGCGAGAAGTCCGATAACAAATGATTTATGTCTCGCTTACCTACGTTTGTAATGGCACAAGTATACCAGCAGCAGTTTGGACGAAACACATTTAACATGTAATGTATGCCTTAACGACAATTCGCCACGGCTACGGTTGTTATTAAGACCCGTTCAGTTTTTACTTCTGGCCTTGGCGGTCACCTTTGATTGTTAACCTGACTGTTCGTTTCCCAGACAAGTTATGAAGATAAAAGTGTTTGCAATTTATTTCAGCTGTCGAAATTTACAAATTCGCTGTAACTGCGTCTGCGTGGCACTGTCATTGACAATTTGTTTTGCAATATTTTTCAATTTATTTATTATTTCTATACCACAATGTAGGCAAGTATGCTTGCTGTTCGCCTATTGGTAAGCGGTTACCGCCGCCTATGAACTCTTGCTGCACCAGGGGTATCGCTCGCGTGTTGCCGACCCTGCAGGAATCTTTTCACGCCCATCGTGTATTGAGGGATTTGTTAGTCTAGTGAGAATTTGTGCACTTTATCTGCTTTAGGACTCAGCGTGATGATATATTATATATTTAAAATATTAATTAAGTGTTCATGTTTTTTTTTTATTTTCATTTGTGTTCTTTCATTTTTGACGGGCGTCTGGTCAAGGTAGGGACTATAGATATAACTATTAGTATGATATATTAACTAGCTGTGCCCGCGACTTCGTCCGCGTGTTATACTGACATTTGGGCAGCATTTTACATTTTTAAGGCTAAATTATTTTGCAAATGTATTACAAACAGATAGACCTCATATCCAAATGTACAACAAATAATAATGTCGTAATAACATCAAACTAATTTGGAAAGTAATCTTCTTTAGAAACAAAACATGACCCAACTAGGGAAACAGGGAACACATATTGAACGTCACATACAAAATATAAAACTACAGTTACCAAGGTTTCACCAGTCAGGAGAAGAAACAGCGAAACATGCACAACAAACAAGCAAACCGGTTTTTATTTTAATATAAATGTGAACCATAGATTCTTTACGAAAGGAGCAATAATTCATTGCCATGCATCGCTGTCATGTATATATATACCTCAGCCACAGGTAGAGCTCGAGGACATCGAACACTGACTCGAGGTGCACGAGGTCCATTATGGTCTTGGGCGGGGGCAGCGGCCAGTCCACCAAATTGTGCATCCAGTTCTTCGTGATCGCCTCGTTGCGACTGTACTGGCGAACCATCTACGGCAAAAATATACATACATATCATCACGCCGAGTCCCTAGCAGAGTAAGCAGAGAGTATAGGGCGCCAGTTCTCTCTAGACTTACATACCTCTTTCGCTTCGTCCACATACATCAGTCTCTTCATACACGCTTGTCGGTTTCGAGTACTCTTGACGTTCCCGTCCTTGAGCGTCCGATCGAATTGATCCAGGTAATTGGAACGTGGTCGTCCTCTAGTGTACACTACTAAAAAACTTTTCAAGAATTTAAATTGTATATGCGTAGATTTTAAGTGATTTTATTTTATATCCAGGTGTCCTCACGGAGTGACATAGTCGCTGCAAAGTCGCGACAAAACTCCTATAATAAATAGAAGAAGAAAAAAGAATTGAAATGCTGACTAGTTCCTCCAAGTTATACCAGATGGCGCTAAAATTGAAACCAGGAACTTTTACGAGTTAAACAATTCCAATATTTCAAGTTACATTAGTAACTTGAAATATTGGAATTTTTAAAGAGAGTTAGAGTTCAACTTACATTAGTGTAGATTTAATTCAACTTACATTAGTTTAAGATATCACTTCCGTCGAGTGTCCCGAGGCGCAAACTTTTTTTTTATACAACAAGTGTCAAACAAGCATACGGTTGACCTTATGGGAAACGGTTACCGTAGACTATTTACGCTCGCGATACCGAAATATATATCACTTGCGTGTTGCTACTCTGTGTTCTACTGCGTTGGCAGCATAATGGGATTAATCCCTCTCCTGCCAACACGATATAACAATCCTCGTCCCTCTCTAAAGAGCTATGAACACCCTCTTCCATGTTTCTCCTGTCAAGGGTGGTTGACTGGTAGAAAATGCTTTAGCATTAAGTCCACCATTGCACTTTAATTGTGCATAAATCTAGATCCCATTTTTGAACTCACTCATCATGAAATCTCAGGCCAACTATAAGGCCGATTGACTTGAAATTTGGTAGGAGTATTCCTTATGCGGTGTAGAGGTCAGATAAGAAATTTTTTGAAACTCAACTCTTTATGAAAAACATGTTTTCTTTTGTTTTCAAGGGACAGCTTGTATTAAATACATAAATAAATAATTTATCATAGATCATTATTACATTATTAACGTATGTATAGATAGATATCTAGCATACCTTTAGGAATGTAGCACACACAAACGGCAGTTTGTTATTGATCGGCGCGCAGCAGAACACGTATCGCGCCCGCAGCGGCAGCGGCACGTGCTGGATCATCTCCGCTAGGAACTTGAACCCCTCCGTGTTGCACATGAAGTACAGCGAGTCGTCCACAGTGCATAGGTGCACGAATATATCCTGTATTGCAAAAGTTACACGGTTGATTTTTGCGTGCACGTGGACCATGCAAGTATTATATATCAGCAACTTGTGTGGTTAACAAGAAATATATAGAGGTATTACCTACATATACCATTGAAATGTGGCTAATAGAAAGGATTAAGAAAATATTATTACATACATACATATCATCACGCCGAGTCCCTAACGGGGTACGCAAAGTATAGAGCGACAGTTCTCTCTTGACTTACATACCTCTTTAGCTTCGTCCACATTCATCAGTCTCTTTATACATGCTTGTTGGTTATATTATTCAGTAAATAATCTATCTCTGTGCAACATTCATCGTTTTCCGTTCACCCGTTCTGACATGATTGAGTAACAAACATCCTCTTTCAAACATTTATAATATAAGCAGGTTGTATACCATGAGACTGCTAAGAGTGGCATGCGGCAGATGGTAAGCGTAGAGTTCCATCTGCTCGGCGGTGGGATGCAGGCCGGCCTGAGTAATGGCGTCGGGCGGCTGCGAGAGCAACGTCTTCAGTGTGGCGAGATCCTCCGCCCGCACCGTCGTCACGAATCCCGTCTCCCACGCACTACCGTAGCGGCCCGCTCGCCCTGTATACAACCACTACGTCAATATATCTTACATTTATTGTGAAGTAGTTTATTAATGCTATTATTATAAAAGCCGTGGTGGCCGAGTGGTATGAGCAGTTGCCTGCGACACAAAGATCGCAAATTCGAATCGTTCGGAGTCGATTCGAGTTTTCGAATAATCGAAGTTTTTCTGAACTTAAGTACAGTGATTAGTCACACCACGAGCTTCACGGTGAAGGGAAACATCGAGAGGAAACCTGCATATGTCTGAGAAGCAATTCAAAGACGTATGTATAGTAGTGCTTGAGGAACGGCGATGGACTCGCCATCTGTCACGTTGGCACCTAATAGACCTCTGGCGGAAAGTGGGTGTGTGGGTATTACCTATACACCTCTGCCTACCCCTCCGGGGACCCTTGTGGGAAGGCGTGAGGATATATTAATATTATTATTTCTTTTAACATCATATTGGTATACTGTAAGGATGTTAATGTCTGTGTAAAAAATAAATTTGAATAGAAGAGCCGCGGTTCGAGCTACAACACAAACACGACACAGACAAAAGTTCGAATTCCATTAATTTTACACACAATGAATTTTGAACATATTTATTACTGTAACATATCTGTTAATTTATGTTAACGAATTTGAAATTAATAAATACCACACCATGCTTATGGCTGAAAATTTTGTGACCTTTACCATCTTTGACATGTAGCAAACTGTCAACCTGTTTAAACACTGGCACATTCTTCCGAATAGATACATCATAGGTAATAAATATCTTGCTTCTTTTTTTTCATTCTGATATGTAACCTAACTGCTGGAAGTGAGTTTGGCATTCCCTCTACAAAAACAACAAGCTACATATATGATTACCTGCAATTTGCAAAGCTTGTGATATACTGATAACGTCCATTTCCTTATCACCGTCTTCATTGATCACTGGTTTTATTAATGAGTAGAAAATTATCCTTCTTATACTCCTGGAAAAATAAATTTAATATAAACCATAAGGGAACAATGACTTGAATGTTTATCCCATAACTACATAAGTTGAACTCCACAATCAAAATGTAACCTTTTTAATCCTTAAATAAGGTGTATAATGGCTTATTTACTCACAAATTTATACCTAGACCTATAGCATCTGTGGCGACCATGACCTTACAAGAGCTCTCCGGGTCATTGAACTTGTTGGCCTGCGCCAATTTCGTTCCGGGAGGAAGACTCCCATATATCACAGCTACTTCATGACCCCTGAAAACAATACACCGCCATAATTACAAATAATTACTAATATTAATTTAGAGTATGTATACGTCTGAGAAGCAATTCAAAGGCGTATGTATGTATAGTTCTGCTTGAGTAACGGCGATGGACTCGCCATCTGTTTTTTTTTGTATTGTCTCTCGTAGCGTGAGTTCCGGGAACTTTTGCTACTCAACCGGTCAATGGCGAGACCTAGGCCTCCAGCCAGGCACTTTATTTTTAAGCAACACAGCTAAGGGCACCCCCTGTGGGGTACGAGCCTCGGCTTAGGGCGTTGCTGGATCGCGAGCAAGGGAGCTGGGCTGGACTGTTACTCGCCATCTGTCACGTTGGCACCTAAAATATACCTTGTACTCTAGATTCTAGAGATAATTGGCGCTCTACTCTTTCTGTGCACAATATGAACTAAATAAAAACATTTAATTCACATTTGTTGGCATTGTGTCAGGAGTTTGAGATAATATTAATATAGGTACGCGTGTACATAACAGATATAGGAATCCAATCTACCGACAGAGAACAATAAACCTTATGTGTAAATTAATGTATTTCAATTTACATTGTCTAAGGCATCGTTATAAAAAAGGTATGTCAAAAAAATTTTTTTTTTCAAAGAAATTGTGGAATGTACTCTTAAGATTAAATAATTTATTTTGTTTACTTCCACGACTTTCCATAAGCCATGATAAACATATCACGAATGCGCGGGGAAGCTACAAAGTTGCATTAAAAGCTACATTCATGACACTCTAGATAACATCTATTTTTGGAGATCAACCTTGAAATTTTGCCAGTGTGTGCAGTTGAATGCAATATTTAAGCCAATTTCAGTAGCTACTGTTTTTAACGCTTCAAATCTCCCTATTTCTGGGACTTTGACCCACCAGTTTTATGACATAAATTTTACATCTACCCCCCTTATAACTCATGTTTAGAATTAGTAATACAATTTGTATTGCAAGTGACAATACGGGACGGTAACCGCTTTCCATCAATGGCATATAAAAAATCACATAGAAACAACCAAACCAATTTTTCACAAAAAAATGTTGACACAATATAGTTATTGGATACCTGCCTCAACATGGGACTGACCTCTGTTCAATGGCTCGACTTACACTGTAAATGTCGTTCTTATTGAAACAAACTATACAGTCGCCTGGCCGTACGTTGTCCAGGGAACCCAGCGCCGAATCTTCCACTTTCAGTTCTGTTAATCTTTTGTATGACCGTATCTGGAACAAATTATGTATATGAACGGGAAGGCAGATGTGTAACACCTGTGTGCCAACATAAATGATGGCGAATCCACAGCGATTTCGCACGCACAACTAGACATTAATAAATATTTGATTATAATCTCTAAGATTGCTCGATGTTGTTCTTCATAGTTAGGGAATCGGCGTGATGATATGATTATGATGATGATATTAATTAACAAGTTTGTTAATTTTACAATTAATAAAGTTCTTACTTCCATTTCTTCACCAGTTGTATTACATATCTCCTCTATCAGATTGATTGCACCAGCCTCTCCACATAGGTGAATTTCCTCAGCTTGCAAGCCTAAAAACAAAATTTCATATTAGGGCCATGCTTGCTTGCTTATATGGCAAACAAGTTTGGAACATGCCTGATGTATACATGAACAAATACTTTGCAAAAATATATCCTACAATAACTGCATGCTATAACCTCAATAGATGCCTCATTTCCTTGCCAGTTTTCCCAAGACTTTTTAAGGCATCTTTTGTTTCATTGCCAACTATTACACCAAATATGATATTTGTCATAAGAATAAATGCAAATAGTTTTTATTAAATACATTTTTTTTTTACTTTTGTAAACTGATATTAGATAATATAACAATATGGTTGTACTTCAAAACTTTATGTATTACCTAATATGGCTCTTGTCCAGGCCCAACCTCTCCCCCTATCTCCGATCATTTGAATTTCATCTATAATAGCCACTTCATCTGAAAAGATTTAAAAATAATGATTCAGATAAAATAATTATAAAAGACTAGTGAATGCAACCTTGCTTGTGTTGCAATTGCCTTGGAAAGCAAGTTACGCTGTTGTCACAATTGCATCTGTTAGAAGCCTTATTAAGTCTGAAAACTAGTTGAACCAAGGTTACCATATAAAAAGGGTTGTATATATCAAAAACAAATTATTTGTGTCTATAATTTACAGTAATAGCAGTACTCCAAAAATATTTGGGATCAAATCAAAGATGTTAAAATAAATTTTGCATTAATTACAGAAACTGAAATTAGAATTAAATGCTAATGACATAAGATAATGTAAATTCTTCACAATCTGTCATATTTTCACAAATTATGACAGATTTTCACAAAGTATTTCAAATTTGGACTCACATGAATTATTCAGTGATGTCATCTCCACAGTACAAGCAACATGATTAGAAGGAGTCAGTTCCATTTCTTCGAGTAATAGAGGATTAGAGTCGGGGGGCTGGTCAATCTCTTCTATAACATTTGTTAAGGAATTGTATGTTGTTGCATGCCGTCTCTCTTCACCGGTGACTAGATCGCATGGAGTTCCCTAGAATTAAGCTATTCTGAAATGGGGCTTAGAAATATACACCAGAACAAACATTTTCTATTCTAAGTTATTTGACATAAAAATTTTAATTAATATATAAAAATTAGCTTATAAAAAAATTTCTTTAGTACAGTTATATAAATAAACAGTTGAATAATATATAATAATATAATAATAAATTGGTAATGGTAATTTCATATTTAAAATGAATGTTCCATAAATGATGCCTGTATTCCTCATATTTAATGAAGGAGGTTTTATTTGATTTGGAAACTTCACTCAAAGGTGATTAAGGGAAGGATTTAGGAAGATGTGCATGAGGCAGTTAATGACATGAAGATGATAATTGAATATTTTATATCTACTTAAATGCACAGAAGAAATCTCTTGAAGTTATTCACATAGGTACATATTTATGTTTTGAAAAATTACTGTAATTATAAATACATAAAGACATGTATGTATATAGTCACAGCTTCCCATGAGGGTCCCCATAGGAATAAGCAGAGGTGTGTAAGTAATAGCCGAACACCCATTTTTTTAAGGAGATAGGTGCCAATGTTACATGTGGCAAGTCCATGGCCATAAAATTATAATATTTTCTACAATATATTTCACGTTGGCACCTAATATACCTCTGGCGGAAAGTGGGTGTGTGGGTATTACCTATACATCTCTACCTACCCCTTCGGGGATCCTTGTGGGAAGGCGTGAGGATATATTATTATTTTATTATTATTATAATAATCATTATTGTATAGTAGTTTAATCACAAGAACAAGCGAAAATCTTCATTCACACTTTACTAATATGAGTAGGTACTTAAACACAATTTTGGAAAATACTAATAAGTATTTTGAAAATGCAAGAAATACAATATTTGATAAGATGAGCCCCTGATAGACCTGTGCTTCAAATAGTCCCCTGCAATGCTAATATTGTGTTCCAACCCTAACCAACTTGTTTGTGATCTTATGTACAATGATTATGACACCAGAGTTTCGATGAAGGAAAACATCAAGAAAAAACCTGATTATATTTGTACATAAATTCATAGAGGCTAATAACTCACCAACTTATTTGATTTGTGATAAATTTCAGTAGCAAGCAACTTAAGTGGGCCACAGTATACACCAGATTTAGCTTGCAGAAACCTTTCCAATGCATGGTAAGTTTTTCCTGAATTTGTGGGCCCCGCGTGGAATATTATTTTCCTATTTTTGCTTCGTGCTTCAGGATACCTTTAAAGACAGCAGCAATTACACCTTGTATTTAAGTAAATGAACAGGGATATTGTTAGTTTATAAAAGAACACTCACCAATTAGCTGGCGTTCTCAGATCTGATATTTTTTTCAAGTCATCCAAACAGTCTAAATGAGGAAAAGCCTGCCTTGCATGTCGTAAGAAATATGGAAATAGGTCATCAACATGGCCAGCACCTATACAATATACCACACATATATTAAGAAATAAAAGTAAAAATAAAAAAATAAAAGAAGTTCAGGTAAAGAACCTTAAATGCATGTAGTGTATTCTTAGATAGTATTACCTTGTAATATATCACTAATTATTATGTGCAAGTCTGGCGGTAAATCATGTTCCAAACAATGCCTTCTGAACGACAGAAAAGCCTGGTGTAATAACTGATCATCCAATCCGTTTTCTGATGAGAGCAATCTGACCTCCGGTTTCTGGTAGAATTTATTTAGAATTTTTAACAGGTCCTGCTTCTTTAGTCGTCCCGTAAATTCTTCTCCAATGTTTATGTCATCAGGATTTGGTTTCACAGGTACAGGAATGAAAAGAGCAGAAGGATTCCCGCGGTCATGTTTCTTGGTTCTAACAAAAATATAACCTATACCTATTTTTCCTTTGCGTGTACATAAAACATTGCTTCTAAGGAATGGAGACACACATGGCTGTAATTTATCTTTACAGTTTAAAGCCAATATCCGCGTAAAACTTTTGTACATTTTTCTATTGAACAAAAATAATGACTAAAAATTTTGTTCACTGTCACATCACATTCCCGTAAATTTTAAAATGACAGCGAGCGCGAGAGATAATAGCGAATACTGTGAACCATAGCTGTGAACAGTCGAGAGATATAAATCGAGAGAGTACAGTCTAAAATTACTATCACCATAAGCAGTTAATATTTTTATTTCACTTAGATCAAAACCGATAGCGAGCAGCTAAATATTTGTACATTGAAATACGTGTTCTTTTGAACGAATTTCATGCCCCAGTCAACACACTATATAGAAAGTCGCCGTATTAGATTAAAACTAGAATGAGAAATAAAAATACACCGCACAACCCAAGTCGGCTTATGTCATTACGAATAAAGAATAAATAGGTATCGACTTCAGAGTCGGGGTGGCCGAGTGGTTCGAGCAGTTGCCTGCGATGCAAAGGTCGCAAGTTCGAATCCCGACTGTACCAATGAGTTTTTCTGAACTTAAGTACAGTGATAAGTCACACCACGAGCTTTATGGTGAAGGAAAACATCGAGAAGAAACCTGCATACGTCTGAGAAGAAATTCAAAGGCGTATGTATAGTCGTGCTTGAGTAACGGCGATGGATTCGCCATCTGTCTCGTTGGCACCTAATATACCTCTGGCGGAAAGTGGGTATTACCTATACACCTCTGCCTACCCCTTCGGGGACCCTTGTGGGATGTCGTAAGGATATATTATATTATTATAGGTATCGACTAAAGACACACATTTTCTTCTTGACCCACTGTTGTTTAATCGCCTCTCTATTTTATTTGATCTACTTTATTTTTTTTCTGTGACGTGACATAAAGAAGGACCGACACGACGACTTGATCGTGTGTAAATTTTTCGGCTACCAGTTTGTGCATTGATCACGTTTCACATGATAGAAATTACAAAATATACGATAACTGATCACTATATTACAGGCATCGTGACTTAATATAGCTACCTTACAAAATGGGGAAAGCTAAAAAGGGCAAGAAGAACTTGAATGTGGACGAAGGGTAGGCTATTTGTATGGCATATGTTTTCTTCACAATTTTCAAATTTTCCACTTAGATTACTATTTTGTTTTGTTACGTTGCAGCGACAGTGATGTCGAAACGACTAACATTGACAACGTTAAGCCGGCCCAGAAAGGGAAAAAGTAAGTGTATTTTAGGTTAACTAGTATTCACCACCTTTAATTCAAAAGCTAAAGACATTTTAAACGTAAGGTAATCGTAGGTCTTTGCTCCAGTACATTTGGGTAGCATTCGACTCAGAATCCGAACCCATATACGTGTGTAATGTCTTGTGGAAGGAGTCTAATTCCTACTTAGTCATATGCTTAAAAAGAACCATTTGAAATTAGGATTTTCCATGTGTGAAATGACTAAATTGACAATATTTGGAAAGGGTGATAATTTTATCATATCCTAATTCTATCTAATCCTATGTATTTACATAAAAAATATATTTTTTTATGTAAATACATAAAAAAATTACTTATTTCAGGATAGTTGTGGACTCTGAGGAGAGTGAAGATGAAAAGCCAAAGCCAAAATCAAAACACAAGAAGTCTATAGATGAAGATGTCAAAGAAGTCACAAAAAACATTAAAAATGTTTCCATTTCAAACAAGTCTCAAAAGATTAAAGATTTAAGTCTAGGTATGTCTCATGTATCAATAATCTCTTATATAAACACATTATATACATTATTAATATCAAGGAAATATACTACCTACTATACTACTGTCATTATATTCATAGAAGTATTTTGTTACTACATTTAACTAATATTGTTGACAGATGATTCAGATGACGAGCCAGTACAAAAGTCAAAGAAAAATAAAAAGAAGGAAGACAAAAAGAGTGCTTTTTCACTCCTAGAAATAGAAGATAATGATGATTCTCCTCCGGAAGCACCACCATCATCTGATGATGAGGCACCCGAACAGAAGCCTAAAAAAAAGCCTGCAACAGAGAAAAAAGAGCCAGCTGGTAAGAAGGGCAAAAAAGCTAAACGAAAGAAAGATGATAGTGATGATGACTTGGATAAAGTATTGGCTGAATTAGAAATGGAATATGCTGGTGTCAAGAAAGAACCCACTCCTGTAGTGGACATGGAGAAACCACCTGAAGTAAATGAATCTAAACCAAAGAAAAAGGGTAAGAAAGAAGCAGTTAAAGTGGAAGCAGAATTGGAGGACAAAGAAGGGAGTGATAATGAAGATGAAAATGACATTACTGTTAAGACTGCTGCTCAGAAAAAAAAGGAAAAGAAAGAGAGGGAGAAATTAAAGAAACAGGAAGCAAAGAAGAAAGAAAAAGAGAGTGAAGGAAAGAAAGATGAACCTAAACCAAAAGTAGAGAAAGTTGAAAGCAAATTGGAAGACAAAGAACCTGCTGCAGCTGAAGTAAAAGAACCTTCTGAAGAAAAAGAGGCAGAAGGTGATGCTCCATTAGAAGGAAAGAAAAAAAAGAAAGGAGATAAGGCTGATAAGGGTGATAAAGATGACAAAGGTATGTTATTGATAATAACATTTAGGAATATATCTGTACAATCTATACAAATAAATAAAATTGAAGTGTCTGCTTGTAATAGCTTGTAATAGTAATTTTTTTTTTACTAAATGCATATGGAAGTATTCTCGGTACATCTACCAAAATATTTTTATTTTTATTTTTATGTCTGTTCTGGCTAATCTCTTAAATGGTGTGCCAAATACATAAGTGAGCAAAAAATTACAAAACTCATTCATCACTCATCTAACAATATTCTAGGCATCTATGCGGATAAATGGTGGGCTATCATGTGAGCATGTCACATGATAGCCCACCGTCAGGTTTGGAGTCCAAGAGGGCTTTGAGCACAGTGAGAGGGCAGTGTTCTTGCAATTCTGTGCAAAATTTATATATTTATCACACAAACAAATTACAGGTAAGAAGGGTCCTACAAAGAAGACCATAGCTGCAATGCAAGAGGCCCTGAAGAAGGTTAAAGAAGAAGAAGAGAGACTCCAGAAGGAAGAAGAAGAGAAGATTAAACAAGAGGAGGAGAGAGAGCAACAGAGGTTAGAGGCAATAAGGCTTGAGCAAGAAAGGAAGGACCGGAAGAAACAAAAAGAAAAGGAGAGGAAAGAAAGACTTAAAGCTGAGGGTAAATTGCTCACACCCAAGCAGAAGGCAGAGAAGGCCAGGGCTCAAGCCTTGTTGGATTCTCTCAAAGCACAGGGCATTGAGATTGGGTCTGCTGAGAAGAAACCTCTGAGACCTGGCACTAGAATAAAGCCTGGCAAGTTGAAGAGTCAGCTGTCACAGGAAGCGCCACCTACACCAACTGCAGAAAAAAAAGATGACTTGGAGATTGTTGACAAAAAGGTAATTTTGTTGTTATAATTTAGTTTATAATTACGCCATCCCACGAGGCTTCTCGAAAGGTTAGGCAGAGGTGTATAGATAGTACCCACACACCCACTTGCCACCAGAGGTATATTTTAAGTGCCAATGTGACTGATGGTGAGCGCTTTGCAGGTACTCAAGCCCATGCATACATATGCTATTGATTTTCTTCTCAGAGGTATGCAGGTTTCCTCTCGATGTTTTCCGACACCGTAAAGCTCCTAAAGTAAACAAAACCTCATTGGTACAGTCAGGATTTGAACATGCAATCTTTGTGTTGCAAGTTACTACTCGAACCACTCGGTCACCACGGTTGATTGTAGATATTCATAATATGAATTATCTCCTAACCTTTACCCTTGAACTACAAAACTATATTTATAAATAAATAAAAATATTTATAAAATAATTATTCTTAGTTTTAGAAATTTTATATTTAATGTCCAGAATGTTAGTAAAGCACAAGTAAAATGTTGTATTTTATTTAATTTTGTGTGTAGTATCCTTGGGCCATTTGTCTATACTGGACCCTGTATAATTTCCCGAAATTAATATAGGAGCCCCCGAAAATAGAAGAGAAGAAGGAGGCAGAGGCAGACTCAGTGAAAGACTCTTGGGATGCAGAGTCCTCTGAGGAGGAGGAGGAACCGCCAAAGCCTGAGCCAGTCACTCCAGCTAAAGTTGAGAAGAAAGCTATGACTACACAAGAAAAAAATAAACAGGTAACTTGAACATTGCAGTGCAGGTTCAATCCAAATATTTTTTTGAAGATGAAACTGAATTTTTCTGACTTCTGAATCTGATAGTTTGCCTCCCACACTAACAAATTTGCAAAATGCTGTTATCAGGGAATCACCATAGCAATAATGTCTAATAATAAAAGGATACTTTCACCCAAAGTGGATGAAATGTATTGATTAAGGGAATTTATGATGTATGTATTTTTCTAGAAAGCTAAAGAGGAAGAGAGTTCCGATGATGAAGACGAAAGTTCCGACGATGATGACAGTTCTGAGGAAGACTCTGAAGATGATCAGATGACTGACGCACAAAAGAAGAGGGAAATGGTTCTTAAGAGACTAGAGGTGAGGTGACAACACTGAAATTGTATTATTTTTGCGATTGGACACCAAACACATGTTGTCTCTCTCTAAGGAAAGTTGATTTTAAATGATAATTAAATTACATTAGAAAGAAAAACATAAACAGATTCAATTTAAGAAAAATAAAATTTGAATTTACGCTCTATATGCTCTATACGTAGTATATGTATATATATATGTATATACATATATAATATACAAAAGTAAGATCAGTAGCTAGTTACATGCATATGCGAGCTACATATAGTATAATCCAAAATAATATACCTATCTAATGCGAATGCTTATATCGTGAGGCTTACACTGTTAACGATAAACACAATATTAAATAGTATGTTTAATTTAATACATAAGAATCCACGTCTGTAGTAACTAATGCATATTACTGTCGCCAAAAATAGCCTGTCTGCTTCTACCGGGATTCGAGCCCACTAGATTTTTTTGTCTTGTAGCATCATTAATCTAAATACGAGACTGATGCAGTTAACTAAACCATTTTGGATGATCCTCTTAATAGTGTGATGTGATGATTTGCGATTTCGTGTACGTATTTAATATTTTCCTTTTTTATTTTAGGTTTACCAAATTATTTCTATTCTCTCTTCCAGCACTTCGCTATAAGCGATACTTACATTATAATTACTTTAATTTATTGTATTAACCCGCGTTTCAACCGCATACATTTTTGATCGAATTCCAATTGGTCGATTTATTTGTGGAATGAAAAGTCCCTCCAGTTAACTATCTATCTCGTCGAATTTCAACCAATTCCGTTCAGTAATTTTAGCGCGTAAGGAGAACAACATCCACACAGTTTCGCATTTATAATATTACTAACTGCCGCGCCCAGCTTCGCTCGGGTGAAAAACAAAAAAAAACACGTTATTCGACTTCCCCTATGGGAGCAATAGTGAAAAAAGTGTTTTTTTTATTGAATAAAAAGTTGAGTTTCATAAAATCCGTTCTTAGCTGAATTTCAATCGGCCTTATAGTTCCTGAGATTTCGTGATGAGTGAGTTCACAAATGGGATGGGATAGAATTGCAATTGACAAAACCTATTCTGTGTCTCTGTAGAAACGTCGCGAAGAAAACGAAGCCCAGAAGGTTGAGAACGGTCTCCGAGCGGCCGTAGTGTGTGTCCTGGGACACGTGGACACCGGCAAGACTAAGATATTGGACAAGCTGCGGCGCACCAACGTGCAGGACGGCGAGGCTGGCGGTATTACGCAGCAGATCGGTGCTACCAACGTTCCCATACACAACATCCGGGAACAGACCAAGCACGTCAAGGGGGTATGTTACCACTACAATAAAAAAATTACGATCGATACTCACGACTAGTTCAAATCAAATCGAATCAAATCAAAGTATTTTTATTTCACATAGGCCTGGATGGGCACTTATAAAACGTCGAAAATAGCGCTAGGTTCGGGTTGGTTGTTTCCAAGGAGAAGAACCGACAAGGAACTCCATGGTTACTCTTTTCTGTTGTTATTATGCTGAAAAGTCATGAGTACAATTTTTTCATATGATAATAATATAATAATATATCCTCACGCCTTCCCACAAGGGTCCCCGAAGGGGTAGGCAGAGGTGTATAGGTAATACCCACACACCCACTTTCCGCCAGAGGTATATTAGGTGCCAACGTGACAGATGGCGAGTCCATCGCCGTTACTCGAGCACGACTATACATACGCCTTTGAATTTCTTCTCAGACGTATGCAGGTTTCCTCTCGATGTTTTCCTTCACCGTAAAGCTCGTGGTGTGACTAATCAATGTACTTAAGTTCAGAAAAACTCATTGGTACAGGCGGGATTCGAACTTGCGACCTTTGCGTCGCAGGCAACTGCTCGAACCACTCGGCCACCACGGCTATCTGATATATATATGATAACTTAATTTTTTTATAAGAAAACTTAAGTGATAACCAAGGACAAGCTAAGTTCATTTAAGTTTTATAACTAACAGTGTTCTTTAAACAATGTAAAAAAGGGATTAACAGTGTCGCATTGGATGCGATGGCGGACTATGCACGCTGTGAGGGCCCTTAATAACAACGAGTATCAAAACAATTATATATACATAGTTATTATCTCTCTAAACTTGCATATATTTTACGCTTCTTCTACATTCCATTCATATAACATAACATAAATAACATTCCTGTTTAAAAAAAATCTATAAAATATGTTAAGTAGTCAATAAACTGGCATAATATATATTGACATTGTTTCAGGTGAACGAGATAGCATTCAAGCTGCCTGGTCTGTTGATCATTGACACGCCCGGGCACGAGTCCTTCAGTAACTTGAGGAATAGAGGATCCTCCCTCTGCGATATTGCTATTCTCGTGAGTGATATGCATATTATATGTATATACGACAATTTATGTCTATCTTGTATTGAATGAATATGAATTGTATTAAAACAATTGTGTTTCTCTGTAAAAACAACAATTATTGTTATTAAAATACAATTCATTTTTAAATAATATCTTAAATAAAATATTCATATGGTCTGTCAATTTCTTTGACAGCCATTATTTTTTATTTTATAAAGCTGTTATGGCCTGCATCTATTAAGCTCTAAAGAGGAATTAACTAAGATTGTTCTTTACATGTATATTGAATAATACTTACTCAAAGCCGTGGTGGCCGAGTGGTTCTAGTACTTGCTTGCGACACAAAGATAGCCAGTACGAATTCCGTCTGGACCAATGAGAATGTTCTATATTGGTGTATTCTTCTATCTATATTCAAATTTATGTCGTTGTCTAGTTCCCATACTACAAGCAAAGTATAAATTTGATACATAGGAACTGCTTTTCTGTGAATGGTATTTTAAAACTGTCTATTTGTAGGTGGTAGACATAATGCACGGACTAGAGCCCCAGACGATCGAGTCTATCAACATGCTGAAGCAGAAGAAGACCCCATTCCTGGTAGCCCTGAACAAGATCGACCGGCTGTATGACTGGCAGAGCGTACAGCGCAAAGACGTGCGGGACATACTCAAGTTGCAACAACCCAACACGCAGCTGGAGTTCGAGAAGAGAAGCAAAGATGTCATGCTGCAGTTTGCTGAGCAGGTAACCATCTCAAGACCACAATTAAATGTCTTCTATCTTCACGCCATCCCACAAGGGTCCACGAAGTGGGATCAACACCCTCATTTTGCAGGAGTTGACATCACAAATTTATACAATATGTTCCTTAGAACTAGCATACTACTCTCTCTGCATACCCTGTGTGAGATGACGACGATCCACGAAGAC
Source organism: Drepana arcuata (assembly GCA_016069955.1). NCBI lineage: Eukaryota > Metazoa > Arthropoda > Insecta > Lepidoptera > Drepanidae > Drepana > Drepana arcuata. Next base: position 21,790 of record JACCPG010007100.1, read on the forward strand.
GCGCCCCACTATTCTTCCCTATAGTTTATAGTGTAAGTGTGCAACCTTCCACTAATATTTGAGTATTGTCGGTACACACTAATTACCTATTGAGTGCAGAGGCACATTAAAATTAATACTCCCGCGACTCCCTCCACTACAAATTGATGGGGCGCGTCTTCATGGATGACACTATCTATATGTAGAGATTACTACGATTATGTATGGAAGGATTTTATGACATTCAATGAAGGCTGTCAGTCAACAAAACAATGTGTGAATTCTACAATTCAATTTCTCATCAGGGCTTGAACGCGGCCCTGTTCTTCGAGAACCCGGACCCTCGTACTTACGTGTCACTAGTACCGACATCGGCGGTCACCGGGGAAGGTATGGGCAACTTGTTGGCCATGATTGTGCAAGCTTGCGAGGGCCCCCTACACAAACGGTTGGTGTTCTCTCAACAGCTGCTCGCTACCGTGCTTGAGGTAACTTTGAATTCATACTTACTACTATTACTTTGAATTCATACTTACTACTATTATTTATTATTATTACTTACTACTAGCATTATAAATTAGTAAGTTAATGAGAATGCTTGTTCTATTTTCAAGCAAGAACTACGGAATTGGATGAAATTTTCCACAGAGATAAATTATTGACTGGATTGTTAATACATAGGATAACTCTTATTCCAGGAGAAATGTAACAAGTATACTATATTTTATTCGGATAAAACCACAGGGAACCTAGTACTTTTATTAATGAGTGTCAGTCGCCTCCAGCCAGTCACATTTTCTCTTTCTAATTTAACCCTTATGGTAATGAAAAGGTATCTCGAAGACTGTACGGAAGGTGTTTCGATTTTTCTGATGAGAAGTGTATACCTTCAGTAGAGTCCCCTTCTTCTGTTTGCGAATCTTATCGCTTGTTCTGGATCCAGTCCGAAGTCTTTAATTCTGAATAAACCTTTATAGGTGAAAGCCATCCCCGGGCTGGGCACGACCATAGACACGATCCTGATCAACGGCACTCTGCACGAGGGCGACACCATGATCCTGGCCGGCACGGACGGACCCATCGTCACGCAGATACGCTCGCTGCTCATGCCGCAGCCCATGAAGGAGCTCAGGGTCAAGGTCAGGCACGACTATTATATTACGGTACCGTAACCGCTTATCATTCGTGGGTGGGCCCCATGCTTTGCCACCATAGGGATATAAAATAAACTACAAAATGTGGAACTTGCATATGGTCTGATGGTTAGCGGAGTTAATTGGCTAGCTTGAGGGTCAGTAGTAGGAAGCTCCTCTGAGATTGCTTAATACAAGATGTAATGTGTCAGGATGAAGTCATCCATTTTCAAAAGAAGGTGGCTGTGGATATCATATCGAACAATTCTTACTCTGTTATACAAGCAGGAAGGCAAAGGCAAGGTATTAATTAAACGACCGTGTGGATTTGAACGACAGACTGACTTTATTGATCTCACATACGCTATACAACACAGATGTCGCTACTTGTAGCATGTAGGCACAGATTACAATATTTTGATATTCATATTATTAATACAAGGCAATGCATAGTGGCTCCAACCCGATTGTACAGGCTAGTATTGAGGCGAAGTGATCCCGCTTTTGAAAATACTAAAAACACTTGGAGCACAACAATGCCTGGAATCAGTTCAATTGTCCTATGACCTTTTGTAAGGTTTGTAAGGGTTATTTTTAATGGAAGATCCCGTGCTGCCCTACCTTCTTTAGAAGCATCACGGGATCTTCCATTCTCAGTTTATCATATACCAACTATATATTCTGTGAGAATAATTGTGTTTTACGACGTGTACAGAATGCATACATCGAGCACAAGGAAGTAGTCGGCGCGCAAGGTGTGAAGATAGCGGCTAAGGAGTTGGAGAAGGCCATCGCTGGCCTAAACCTGCTCGTCGCACAGAAACCTGACGAAGTTGAAATTATGAAGTGAGCTCTTTTGCTGATATAACCTCTATCATGATGTAATTACGAATCCAGTTGTAACTGGTTTACTGTGTTAGGTACACATAGTTACGCGTATTACTGCGATATAATCCGCCTTAAATTTGAATTCCAGCATATTTTTATCAGAAACAAAAACGCATATTCTATGTGTTAATCCAGCTAATAATAAATCCATTGTGAAGCCAAATTACACCCAAGTTCGTTCAGTAGTTTTTGCGTGAAGGAGGAAAAAAATTCATCTCAAATTTACGGATTTTTTAAATTATTTTTGAGCTATTTGTTATGTCTGTGTCTTGAGGATATGTGCAACCCCAAAGCATGTCACGGTGTGATTGCGCGCAGGGAGGAGGTTGCCCGCGAGCTGAAGTCTGCCCTCTCGTCCATCAAGCTGACGGAGCGCGGCGTGTACGTGCAGGCCTCCACGCTGGGCTCGCTCGAGGCTTTGCTCGAGTTCCTCCGGACCAGCGCCATTCCGGTAACTGGACACTCCTCAAGCCTCAAAGTGTCGGGGCCTCTACTCCAACCGTCAAAATAATATATTAATATATATAAATTACGTGTCACGTTGTGTGTCCACGATAGACTCCTAAACTACTTAGCCGATTTCAATCAAATTTGCTCACCGTGTGCAGTTTGATCCAACTTAAAAGATAGGATAGCCTACATGACAACTGGACCGCGTTACGGTCGTGTTTCAGGAAATTTTACTTTTTCACGTGGGCGAAGCTGGGCGGGACAGCTAGTATAAAATAGTTTACTTTGTAAGACTTACATACCTCTTTCGCTTTGTACACATTCATAGTCTCTCCATAATAATATGGGAATAGGAAATGCGGTTCAATCCATCTAAATGCTATGTCGTAAGTTTCAGATGTCTGATCTCATTTCTTTTATTTATTAATATCGAATGATAAATAGAAATAGCGTGTTTGTCTATGATGTCGTTTTTTTTCTTCATCATTGCACCTGTCCGGAGGATACATGCTATGACTTTGTTTTAGTACTCGGCGATCAGGATAGGACCCGTGGTGAAGCGTGACGTCATGAAAGCCTCCGCCATGTTGGAACACGACTCGCAGTACGCCACTATACTGGCTTTCGACGTTAAGGTGTGTATACAAATGTATTTTAAATTTTTTATTTATAGCTATTATTGTCTGCAATATTGTATAGTAGCTTTATAGTGATGGAAAGTGGTTAAATAACAAACTTTTTACGAGTTCTCACTGATATGTGTATACAGGGCGTAACAGATTTTTGAAGATGTAGTTTAGAAATTTATATATCGGAATTGTGTGTGGAATTACACCTTACAATCGTGGTCTGACTTCGTTCGATTGATGTTACATTACTATGTACTAACAGCCTATGCTTATACAATGCTGACAAAGGGTGTGAAAATGTGTGGTACAGACCGCAGCGGCTAATATTTTCGAACCCTTTATGAGTAATCAGGAAATTAAGTTTAAGTTTTATCTTTCAGAACAGTAATAACAATGTTGTTGTACTAGTCAATGTTTCACAAGTAATTAATGAATTGTCTGTGGTATGTCAGATCGAGCGCGACGCCCAAGAGCTGGCAGACCAGCTTGGCGTGAAGATCTTCGCGGCGGATATCATTTACCACCTGTTCGACAAGTTCACCGCCTACCGCGAGGAACTTAAGCAGCGCAAGCGGGAGGAGTTCAAACACATCGCCGTGTTCCCCTGCAAGCTGAAGGTATGTACTTTCACTTTAAGTGTAAGTTTAATAAGGATGCACACAAGCATACGAATAAGTAGTCTATCGGCATAAGCAATACTTGAAGGAACTCTCGCGCATTACCTCATATGGTGGAGCTACAACGCTCAGTGTCGATCAATAGCTAGATAGCTTTAAGTTTTCGATGGACGAGACATGGTGGCCGAGTCGTTTGACTAGCTGCCTGCAACACGGTGCAGGTTCGAATTGTGTGATTTGCCACATCACGAGCTTAACGTAGAAGGAAAACATTTAAGTGATGGTACACGGTACATGGTGACATTGACGATGTATAGTCGTGCTTGAGATTCTTTTCTACAGTTAGCATAGAACAATGCCCTCCTGGACTCAAGAAGGACTGAATCTATCCTGTAATAATATTTTTTATGTAAAACTCATAAAATGTACATACTTTGCGGTGAAATTGTTTCAAAATTCGCCGATAGTAGGTTTTTACACGCATATTAGCTTCACCGGTATGTTTGTAACCGATTTCTTTGGGCGCGATTGTGACCCACTTGAAACCGATTTAAAGTGGGTCCCCACCCCACCCCACGCTTTTTAAGATATTATCGAAATTTATTTTCTATTTTCTAGTTCGGTTTTCTATAAAAAGCGTGTTTTTTAGTTTTTTTAAACTAATATTTATTTTAGTTTATCGTGCCTAGACAGTCAGATGCGGCTGTGGGCTTTGTTTTATAATGTGTAGTGATATTCAAAGAATGTTTTTTGTCACAGATCCTGCCGCAGTTCGTATTCAACTCTCGAGACCCAATCGTGGCGGGAGTGATGGTGGAAGCGGGCATTGTGAAGGAAGGCACCCCCATTTGTGTTCCCAGTCAAGAGGTAATGCTCATTACATCCTAGCAATACTATAAATGCAAAAGTTTCTGAGGATGTTCGTTCCTCTTCCACACAAAATGTATTCGACGGAATTGGATGAAATTTAGTATATAAATAGATTATTTGCTGGATTAACACAATAGTATTTTTACAGAAAAAAACATCTGTCACGTTGGCACCTAATATACCTCTGGCGGAAAGTGGATGTGTGTGAATTACCTATAGACCTCTGCCTACCCCTTCGGTAGGACCCTTGTGGGAAGGCGTGGAGATATATTATTATTATATTTTTTTAAATTAATAATTATATTATTTTTATTTTTATTATATAACAACTACCTATGTAATTTTACTTTTTATCATAAATAAATAAATAATGATTTATTTATTTATTTATGAACTTGGATTTCCAACAAGGAATGCATAATTACATGCAACAACGATTTAAGTAGTGATATCAATAATAGTTCCATAATTTTCAACATTATCCCACAGTTATTAAGGCAGAGTATCAATTGTATGTAATATTTCAGTTCATAGAGCTGGGGCTGGTGAAGTCCATCTAGATTATTTGCTGGATTAACACAATAGTATGAATTTTTACAGAAAAAACTATTCTTAAAAAACAACTACCTATGTAATTTTACGTGGGTGAGACCCGAATCGGAGGAGTTCAATCACGTACACACGCACAGAAAATTTATTTTTATAATCATTCATCAATTTTCAACGTTATCCTGCAGTTATTAAGGCAGAGTATCAAGTGTACGCTATGTTTCAGTTCATAGAGCTGGGGCTGGTGACGTCCATCGAGGTGAACCACAAGCAGGTGGAGACCGCGCGCAAGGGCCAGGAGGTGTGCATCAAGATCGAGCCCATCCCCGGAGAGGCCCCCAAGATGTTCGGACGACACTTCGACGAGACTGATATGCTAGTCAGCAAGGTAATGTACATTTACACAACAGAAAAATGGAAACACCTTGCAAGTTATGTTTTGTAAGGATTAATGACAATTGTAATATTTTTTTTCTGGCAACTTGCCGTGGTGGCCTAGTGGTTTGAGCAGTTGCCTGTGACACAAAGATCGCAAGTTCGAATCCCGACTGTACCAATGAATTTTTCTGAACTTAAGTACTTTGATTAGTCACACCACGAGCTTTACGGCGAAGGAAAACATCGAGAGGAAACCTGCATACGTCTGAGAAGAAATTCAAAGGAGTATGTATAGTCGTGCTTGAGTAACGGCGATGGACTCGCCATCAAGTCACGTTGGCACCTAATATACCTCACCTAATGGCGGAAAGTGGGTGTGTGGGTATTACCTATACACCTCTGCCTACCCCTTCGGGACCCTTGTGGGAAGGCGTGAGAATATATTATTATTATAAACTTGAAAGGTGTTTCGATTTTTCTGATGATAAGTATATCTGACATATATATCATCACGCCGAGTCGCTCATGGGTAGACAGAGAGAGTGGCGAGCCTAGAGCCTCTCTAGACTTACAAACATTTTTCGCGAGAGTCATTTGCCGTTTCCCAAGCACAATTATATATATTCATCTTTGAATTTCTTCTCAAACGTATACAGGTTTCCTCTAGAAGCTTTCTTAAAGCTCTTGGTGTGTCAATCATTGTAAGTTCCGAATAACACATGTTTAGTTTGGTTTGGTTTAGTTATATTTTTTTTTTGTTATATTTAGCATCGATTTCTCACGACTGTAGTAAGGTAGCGTCAGCTTGTTGCGCTTAATATGACGGCGAGTGCTGCAAGGCTTGGCTTTTGCCGAAATTTTAAACAATTAAGCTCATATCAATTTAACCTATTTACAGAAAACCTTAACAATTATATCTAAACCTTTCACTCTTTATTATCTCGTAGCGATTACCTTAACTGCGCTTTATCGATGCCAAATTTATGTTTACACGATTGTATTACCAATAGATTTTTTTTATCTGATAAGTGATTGACAAGGGAGGTAGGGCATAACGGGTTTCCCGTTCGAATTTGGAGCTGCCCGACTGGGGCAGGACCTCCACCTTACAGAAGTCCGTAGCCAAAAAACTTAATTTTTTGTGTTGTGTTCCTACGCGGTGAATAAGGTCTCCAGTAATGAGCTCTTTGGGGAGGGGGGAGGATTGTTACATTGTGTTGGAAGCAGAGGGATTAAACCCACATGCTGCCAACACACTATAACTCTCCGAACACAGAGTAGCAACGTGCAAGTGATAATTTAGTATCGTGAGCGTAAATAGGCTACGGTAACCGTTTCCCATCAGGTGGACCGTATGCTTGTTTGCCACTCTTGTCGTATAAAAAAAAAAAGAAAAAAATTGGACGATGGAAATATGTAAGATTTTTTTTGTTGCTGTTAGACTCATTAATAGTCTCTACTCTCGGTGAAATCCCTTACCTCGAAAATAGTTTTGCGTGGCTCAGTGGCTCATCGTAACTATCTCGATGTTGCACGAAAGCACGAGAATGAATCACGTATAGTAGCAGTATAAAAATAATAATATTGCGTAAGATGATAAATCCAAACCGAAAAATAGCATCAAACCAAAACCTAATGGCGAAAATAAACCAAATATCCCATCGAAAGATGAAAGCGAAACATATTAATAGTATCTACGTTGTGGAAGTTACAAAATTTCCATCAGTAGGGTCGGTTGCGTGGTTGTCACCCTAAAATATAATGATTTGAAATTGGAATGATTTGATGTTTTGATTGTTTATTACGATTCCATTAAAATAGGTCGACCAATTTAAAAAATCTTTCACAATTAGGAAGCTGCATGTTAGCCGAGTAACATTGAAAAGATTAGATTTTGTTTCTTTTTTTATTGAAAAAACGTTAAATTAAATAAAATTGTAGGCGGGTGAAACAGCTAGTAAATATAAAGAAGCACATTGATTTGTTTGAATAAGATAATCTTAGGAGCGACTAATAAGATTTGAAAACATATTGTGCATGTCACATTATTGAGATATATGTACAGATTAGATTCACGAATATTCAAAATTTTTTTCTCCGCGTATGGTGAAAACGCGAATGAAGGAAGCGCGAATATGGAGCTTTTACTGTAGATATGAAATGCCTGCGTGAAATTTTACATGGTAGACATTGTTTCTGCAATAATAAATCTCTGTGCTTAATCATTCATTCTTGAAACACTCACATTAAAATTGAAACCTGGATATTAGTAGGATGTTCGAATCGCGACTGTACCAATGAGTTTTTCTGAACTAAAGTACAGTGATTAGTCACACCACGAGCTTTACGGTGAAGGAAAACATCGAGAGGAAACCTGCATAAGTTTGAGAAGTAATTCAAAGGCTTATGTATAGTCGTATATGTATAGTCGTGCTTGAGTAACGGCGACGGACACGCTATCTGTCATGTACGCCTTCCCACAAGGGGGGACCCCAGAAGGGTAGGCAGAGGTGTATAGGTAATACCCACACACCCACTTTCCGCCAGAGGCATATTAGGTGCCAACGTGACAGATGGACAGACCTAAAATATAATAATAATAATAAGTTTATTGCCATAAAGGTTACATGTTTCACAGTAATTGTACATAACAACATTTAGTTTAGAGAAAAGAACATGTAAAATCATTTATTACTAAGGCTCCCACACTAGGCTGGGTCTGTCCTGTGGGCAGCTTTATCAATAGGAATACACTAAATAGAATTGCGGCACATATCATATCATATTGCATATATCTCTGGGGGAAAGTGGGTGTGCGGGTACTACCTATACACCTCTGCCTAACCCTTCTGGGATCCTTATGGCAAGGCCTGAAGAAGGCCAGCCTATTTTGCTGCTACCCAAGAGTATTTTATACAATAGATTGTTTAATTATATGATGGATGAGATATTAAGATAATGGTAAAGAGTATAATTCGTCTGCATCGACCGTGTGCTATCGCGCTGTCACCGATGACGTTTAACAATGCACCAGATAGGGGCACTATCACAGCATCACAGACTGATTGATACTGGCTATTAATAGAGCGCTTTATAATTATTATTATGATAATATTCTGGACATCTCACATGGAGGGAGTTGCGGGTGGAATACAAAAAAAAACAGTTTGAAATTTTCGGTGTCTCTCTAAGTAATTTTCTTTTAATTTTGCACTGTAACGTAACCGATTTATAGAGTCATTGAAAGATATAAAGAAGTGATCTAAGAAGTGGTATATAATTTTATGACATATTATATTTCTTACTGCTAACGTGACCCATTAAGTTCTGCTACTGTTTAGGATCGAACCCAAAATCTCCGATATGCATTAAAATACACGACACCACGTATTTTAATACAACATACATTATGAAAATATTTTTAAATGTATTTTACTGAAGGACTAGTATCCATACCATGATAAATTAAAAAAATATTGTCACGGCCTAAACCTATACTCGCGTGCTTTTATTTATCTACTAGCTTATGCCCGCGGCTTCGCCAGCGTGGGATTCGAAAAAGTAGCTTTGGAGATTTGTCTGCTAGAATCGGTTCAGCCGCTATACCGTGAAAGAGCATCATACATTATAATATAAGAATATTGAATTTCTCAGGAGAAAAAAAAAGTTGCCTATGTCCTATTTCTAGGTATAAGCCATATCACCATTTCAACTTTCAGCCAAATCGCTTCAGCCGTTTGGCCGTGAAAGAACCGCATACATCCAACTAACAAACTTTCACATTTATAATATTGGTAAGATTGTAGAATCTATGTGTATAGGTAGAGTTATATCCGTTGTTTAAATGCTGAAAGGGCTATCAAATGTCTTGGGACAATACCTAACTTACTACGTCCTAACGAAGCAACATTTTATACTAACACAATTCACTCCCAAGATACATATGTATGTATAACTGTCGATGTGACAGATGGTCCTAAATCTCAGGCACGATTTTACACACGTATTAACATTTCAACTCAATTGTATGCAGCTAAAGTTAATTCTATATAATTAAGGTAACCCACGCCTTTCTGTTTGATCGCCACATAACTGGTGGCCTTGTCTTGTCTGTGCCTCGCATTGCACGGGGTGTTTCTGAGTGGTACACTAGTAAAGGTTTCAGTTTGAAAGTCAGAGTTGCAAGAATTTATCCGTCTACGCGACTGGGGCGAGGCCGCGGGAATTTTTGCGGGGTATTACTGTAGTTGATAACTTGTAAAAGATAAAATACTTTCCTCAAACGTATCTAGGTGAAAAATGTATAATATTAAATTCAAATAATCTTCATGAATGTTTAAAGAAACGACCTTCGTGAACCATTCAGGTTGGATTTTTTTTATATATTTACACCTTCCCACAAGGGTCACCAAAGGGGTTGCCAGAGGTGGGTAGTACCCTCACCCGCTTTTAGCTAAAGATACATTACTTATAGGTGTCAATCCGACAGATGGCGATTATTTTTATTAATTTATTTATTTACACACACACACACCTTAACATCCTTACAGTAGGTATACAAATATGATGTTAAAAGAAAATAATAATAATAAAAACCATTCAACACATAACCGGAGCATGTAGGTCAATCACACAATCCGACTACAAACATAGGCACGATCAGGTCGCTGCCATCATTCACCAATACCTAGCTTTCAAATACAATCTTATTGCATCTAAGACAGCTTACTACAAATACACTCCCGACATAATTCTAGATTCCGCCGACTACAAACTATACTGGGACAGAACAATAATCACCGACAAAACGATTCACTGCAATAGACCCGACATTACTTTACATGACAAAAGAAATAAACAGGTATACCTCATAGACATTGCCATACCGAACACGCACAACATGACAAACACATATACTGTAAAAATCACTAAATACGCAGACCTTAGCATCGAAATTAAAACTCAGTGGAAGGTAGACGTAGTTAAAACAGTCCCGATAATCCTATATTCCACTGGCGTGATCCCACATACCCTTCATAAAAGCCTCAAAACTCTAGACATTCACAAACTCACATATATGCAACTCCAAAAGGCTGTAATCTTGATCATCTGTGTACTTAAACACATGCCGAATAGTTCGCAAATTTTTGTCGTTATGATGCTCTCCACGTCTACAATATTTCTCCATTTTTCGTTTGGCCAAAAGCCCGCGATAAATGCAGTCCAACCTCGTACTTCACGAGAGAATATTATATAAAATATAAGTAAATAATAATAATAACATTAATAAACTAATTTACAATAATATAACAAAATACACTTTAAAAACTTTTTCTAACTGTTTCTGCGAGTTTATTATATCGCCGTTTCTCAAGAACAACGTCGACATAACGCCTTTGAGTGTCTTCTAATAATTTCCTCCACCGTATAGCTCGTGATGTGACTTATCACTGTACTTAAGTTCAGAAGAACTCATGGATACGGTCGGGATTCGAGCTTGTAATTTTTGGGTTGCAGACCACGACCCAGACCACCCGGCAACCTCAGTTCTATATATAAATAACAAATAGTCGTCTTCATTCACTTTAAAAGTATTCTATGAATGCAAGGTGTATTTTGGCATTAATGGTCCCCCCCGTGAACCAAGGACCCATTGATCGTGTGCAGCGGGGGTCGGCGGCGCGGGGGGCGGGGCGCAGGTCACTAGGTCGAGGGGAAATTCGTTGTAGGGAGGGGGCTCGGCAGTGCATTCATGTGATAAATGTAGGTATTATCATTTCATACATTATAACCCCGCTCGGTTACCAAGCTCGCCCGCTGACGCCAGAAATTAGGAGTATGTTTATGATAACATTGTTCTCACCTCTTTACTTTTTCTAAGAATTAAATTAAACAACGTGTCAGAAAACGTTGTGTGACATGAAACACAGCTTTTTGGAAACGCTGCTCCGTTTAAATTATTAGGTGAGATTCAATATAACAGCTTGAGTAATAACGCGGGCAGATTTTGCTATAATTCTGCGTTGTTTAAAATTATTAGAATCTGTTAAAAGCCATTTTTCTAACATAATTCGTTCGTTTTAAAATTGAACATGGGAGTGATGCTTTACAAAATACAATGCTATTTAAATGACAATTTATTAAAAATACTGTTTTCTACTCACTCGATCACTGGAAGACATTAATCTTGCTCTCAGTATCGAAGAGCGATCTATGTACCCGGTTTTCCGTCACCAGTTCGAAGGCCGTGCTATTTTCGGATGTAACGTGACGTCATAGCTTTCCATGCGTAATCTAGATTTGTCCACATTCGAGTCGACCATTTTGATTGGCTTTCACTCACCATAAGCTCAAGTGCCCGAAAATCTCGTTAAAATCTCAAATATTTTCGAATCGATCGAATTTAAATTGAAGAAGAAGATTCCGTTTGACCACCTTTGACACAAAATACAACGTAACGTAATAAAACGCGTTATTTATTTTCATGCAACGTTTACATTTTAAGCTATGTTTGAAACTTATACCGTAGAGTACAAAGGACAAATTTCCTTGTTTTTCATGAATGGGTGAGCCGACTCGCTCGCTGTTGGTTGGCTCCGGCCCCACGCCGACACGGCGACCGGGTCAAACCCATTCTAGAAGCTCCATTGATATTTCGCAGTGCGGTTTCATTGATGAAACTACTTCGTTCATACATGAAGTCACGGAACGCTCATAAAAAGGCCTTTAGTTATACAAATGATCTTTTTATTGGAAAATATGACTTGAATTGTTGATTGGCACCATTTGAACGACAATGCACAGATCCGTTGCATTCTGTATTGTTGCGATAATGTATTATGAAATAGCTCAGAATTGATTGAATTATATTTAAAAATGTATACCTTCTTTGTGTGGTCGTCAGGTACCAATATATCTACGAAGTTAATGCAATCGGAATTGGCTGTCTTAATGTCTACAGAGATCTAAATGGTCAAACCAATTAACAGTTATTACTTCTCTTAAAGAACAAGCGTCATAATCGATTTTGTTGGTCCGATTTTTATTATACCTACCTCTATTTGCCCCAAAGCTATTAACATTTCACGCCCGTTTTTTGGAAGCCTTCAAGATTCAACCTTCTCGTTTGCCTTGTATCGCATAACGTCCTTCGGTCCAATATAAAAGTCAATTTAACTTCCAATACTACGTGGAGCTATGGGGCTATGGCTGTTTCAATGTCGTTAGCAGTTCTCCCGGCCCGGCCTCGTAGCCCGGCTGCACCGGGTCATAGGGGAGGGGTGCTCGTGACCCAGTTTCTCACTTGCACAACCTGGTCTACTTTCCGTATGACGTCAATCCTCCATTCACCCCGTAAAGTTGAATCGATGCGGCCAAAACTGGGTCGACCTGAATGGGCCACTGGTACGTTCAACATGAGCATCTATTTTTAGCGTGGAAGGTGTCTCGAATCGGTCTCTTGCTCTGTAACCTGTTTGTGCCGATGTCCTTATAGGCCCGGTCGCAATTAAATTCTGCAGCCACAACTATTCGACGAGGCATGTCATCTGTTTTCGAATATCAACTTTTCGTGGAAATGCACGACTTTCACAGTATCAATAGTGACCCATAGTGACCGAGTGGATTAAGTAGTCCGCAGCAAAATCATGATAGCAGATTAGGATCCCGACTGTACTATTGAGTTTTTCTAAATAATATTTTCTAATAAGTAAACTGATTAATCATAATAATAATTAAATTACTCGACGGGCTTTACGGTAGAAATTTCGATAAAAAACGATGTAATAATGTCGTGCTTGAGAATTGGCGATGGGATTGGCACATATATCTCCAGCGAAAAAAGGTTTTGTTACTTACTTTCTTCTGGGATCTTTGTGGGGTAGGCATGAATATATGGTATAAGATAATCTAACATGTTCTGTGGTTCTTTTGGTTACAGATATCACGAGCGAGTATCGATGCGTGCAAGGACTACTTCCGCGACGACCTTATCAAGACAGATTGGCAGCTCATGGTCGAGTTGAAGAAAATGTTCCAGATCCTCTAGATCTGTCGGTGTCGGAATTATTGTTCCGTGAAAGCTCTCACTTCGCTAACGAAATAGACCAATCACCTTCGTCTGTCTGTTCCATCTCATCTAACCGTAGCCTCTTTTCCAATGTATCATAGAATCTCACGATATTTGTGTCCTGTCGTAGTATATCAGCTATTTCTAAGAACTGGAGCTGTGTTAATTAATATTTGTGAGAAAATGTCCTTATTTTACCAGATCGGGCCAACGATATCTTAGCCAAACTATTTCGTACTGGCATGCTTACGTCATGCTTATGTTTACGTCACTCTTTTTAAATATATATCGTACATATAATGAAATGAATGGAGATGTTCGAGATTCGTTGTAAATACTAGATGCATAATTATACAAATTATTTATTTTGACCCATTGCAATATATTTACATACTTGGAACTGAAACTGTTAGTATTGTTTGTGTTCAAGTATTTGGCTCGCCTCAAAATTCTGTTCGAACTGAATGGGTAACACACCGGCATCGATGTTTCATTGGCACCATATTGAAGAAATGTATCTTATAACTGAGTATCGTTTGTATATATTAATACGAGTTATTTACAATAAAATTGTGTAGTTTTATGTAAATAAAAGTAAAATCTTTTCACCTCTTGATATAATAAAATGCCAAGCGAAGTTGCGAGTGCAATATACGATCTCAATGGTAAGTAAATGTGTCTGTAGATGCGACTCCTTAATGACTTGATGTTATTTATTAATCTTTTTTAGAGCCATTGGTTGCGTCGGACCTGTTCCTTAGATAAAATCCCTTTGTGTTCACGGCCACGCCATCCACTGTATGGCAATGACATAACTTTTTTCGCACCTAATGTCGTTGGTATACAATTGGTAGTTCGAGGTTGATCAGAAAAGGGTTTTGTCTAAGGGGCTCAGCATGCATATTGGGGATGTTAAAGGAGGTCGTCTATTGTACGGGATACTATATATTCGATGAAGGCAACACCTTTATAGAGTCCGTAAAAATTGTGCGTACAGGGAACTCGTATGACGCGAGCCGTCGGAATGTTGCGGAGGTTGTATTTTATAAGTAGGTATTTTCCCTTTTTGAAACGCTTTGTATTATAAAGATGGAATCGGACATATTCTTATATTGAAGAAGTTTTAATAAATTTACGAAGTAAGATACAGTACTTTTTTGACACATGAAACCCCACTCTCCTGCCTTCCTGTTTAATAGCATCATATACGATGTATTTTCATCGCTACAAAGTGGATTCTTGAAAAAAAATGTGCACGTAACTTAAAAGGTTAGTATGTCCAAAAGAGTGCAGTGTGGTAGGTATATAATACGTTCCTGCGGTGAATATTCCAGAAGTCCACATCGATTGACCGCGCCGCCGGCAGTTGGAATGTAGTAACCCATACCTTAGCACAATTCTACCCAATATAAGGCCAGCAACGCGCGAGTGATATTGCAAACGGTAATCGCTTACCATGGCGGGCTGTGTTTGCCACTACTGTAATATGTTCAATACATTGAATATCTTAATTTTTTTCATTAAGTATATAAATAATAAAGGACGGGAATGTCAAGAGTACTCGAAACCGACGAGCATGTATGAAGAGACTGATGAATGTGGACGAAACGAAAGAGGTATGCAGTTTTAGAGAGAACTGGTGCTCTATACTCTCTGCATACCCCGTTAGGTACTTGGCGTGATGATATGTATGTATGGAAGTATATATATATATTTCATTATTATTGTTATTTTTAAATTTTTTATTTTTGTTTCTTTACTTAAGAGTATTTTGAGTAGGTGCAAAAATTACAATATAATTATTAATTAATGATACAATATTTATAAATAGAATATCCAGTGGTGGCCGATCATTGAATTGATGCCGACTTTACTATCTAGATGCTATGTGTATTATTACACTTGGCAACGCGGTCAGGGGTAAGGTGAGCTAAAAATAGAAGCTGCAGAATTTTGGCGCCACGACCAACATTTTTGGATTCGCCTAATAAAATACAATAATAAAAGATGTGAATCATAACGACTTCGGTCCACACTGTGACACCTTCTAAGATGACAAAATTGAATTTTAAACTAAACAGAGACCTGTATATTCGAGTTGGGTTGTACTGGCGAGTGATGGTACAACGCATCATCATGAGCGTTTCAGTGAAGAACTATGGTAAGAAAAGCTTGTGGTAGTGCCCGAAACATTGAAAAAAAACAATACTTGACAGTTATTTAGACATAATATAGAAAACAAAAGCGTGTGCAAGAAGAGGCAGAGGAAGGCCACGTTCCAACTATGTAGATGACATCGATCGGACGCTCAAGGACGGGAACGTTAAGAGTACTCGAAACCTCGGGTTTCGAGGACCCGAGCGTGTATGAAGAGACTGATGAATGTGGACGAAACGAAAGAGATATGTACGTCTAGAGAGAACTGGCGCTCTATACTCTCTGCCTACCCCGTTAGGGACTCGGCGTGATGATATGTATTTGCACAGAAGTAGTCACTAACACATGGTATTTATTTGGTTAATTTTCTCCTAACATCACGGAAGCCCGAGAGGGTGGACTGGTCTTTCGTTAGAAATAGGTATATTCAGGTGTTATCGTATTCAAATTCAAACATATATATATTTTTTTATACCACATGGGTGGCAAACAAGCATGCGCCCCCTATGGGCGCTTGCAACACAAATGCAGGTTTCTTCAAGATATTTATAATTTATATTCGTAATTTTGTCTATGCAGGAAGGTAACTAACATGAACTACTCGGCAACGATTCCGA
Source organism: Drepana arcuata (assembly GCA_016069955.1). NCBI lineage: Eukaryota > Metazoa > Arthropoda > Insecta > Lepidoptera > Drepanidae > Drepana > Drepana arcuata. The sequence continues at coordinate 38,125 of JACCPG010007100.1, forward strand.
AAATTACAGTGATTTATCACACCAAAAGTTATAAGACGGGAAAACATGGTAAATAAACCTAAAATAGTTGCGAGATGAAAAATGAAGACGTATGGACATTGAGAGTCTGTAAAATTAGTGTTCTGTCTGTGAGCCATTATAATTCAAGAGCAAATGAGCACGTTATATGATGTATGAAGTCTATAAGATTTTCTCTCTGATCTTCTTGAGCAATGATGCCACGATTTTATTAACCCCGGTTTGGAGATATGTGCCTACGATCCGGGTTTAATAATTAGGGAATACTTACCGGTATAGGTCTAAGAAGAACATCGTTCTTATTCCATTGCAAAATGAGGAACGCGCAGACCAATGCTGGCAGGGCAACATCCCGCTTTGGGTGGAGTTGTCTGTTATAGTCAACGCAATATTGATGCGCTTCGGCTACTCTCAACACATCCTATATTTATAATACCTATTTGATCTAGCAAATTCTATATTACGTTGTTCAAATGAAGGGGCGTATGCGGAAGTAATTTTCTATGCTCCATATAATATTTTTGCCTGCATTTAGAAGCGGTAACCATGACGACCGGGTGAGCGTGGGCGAGGGGGTGGCGTTTCAGGGTCTAGGTCACGCCCCGAGCTACGAGGCGCAGGCGCGGACTGACAACCCGGCCCGGTGCTTCAAAGCCTCCGCCACTTCCTCGCGGAAGGTGCTCCTCATGTTAGTCCCAAGTGGCTGGTCCCTTGGACTAATAAAGACCTACCAAAGTGAAGTGGTTGTTCCACAGTTGTGTGTGAAGTGTACATTATGCAGGATTGCTTGTTATGGCCAAGATAATTTAATGCAGGAGAAAAATAGGTATGTATGTACCGCCAAGCTAATTTTTAGAACATTTTCGCTTGAAAATTGTATAAGGCAGAATTTCCCAGGCATATATAAATAAATAAATAAATATATATATATATATACACGCCTTCCCACAAGGTCCTTGAAGTGGTAGGCAGAGGTGTATAGGTAGTACGCACACGCCCACTTTCCGCCAGAGATATATTTTAGGTGCCAGCCTGACATCGTGAATCGACATCGTCGTTACTCAAGCACGACTATACATACGCCTTTGAATTGCTTCTCAGACGTATGCAGATTTCTATATAATTGGAATCTAACACGGTCTATATTATAAGTCAAGATTTAAATTAATATACATATAAAATACGGTTCTAAGTTAGGTACCTAAATAAACACAGATAATATTTGAATAACAGAGCAAAATGCTTGGCTTCATTTAAAACAACACATCAAATGTAAATAACACATACCTAGTACCTACCTACTGCTCTAATATTTTGTAATTTTTGGAGCAAAAATTAATGAAATTGGAAATTGAATTGAAGACATTCAGTTTTATATTAATTTCATTTACCTACCTTTAAGAAGGAACACATTTAGATTTAATGCTTGAACGTTAAATTCAAAACCTACTAATCAGTTTTGAAAAAAACTCTTGTTAATAAATATACAAGCTAGCGGAGCAGTAATCATATTAGAACATCATCACGCCGAGTCCCTAACGGGGTAGGCAGTGAGATTAGAGCGCCAGTTATTATTATATCTATACAAATAAATAAAACTGGAGTCTGTTTGTAATATTAAAATAACCTGTTTTATTAAATACATTTATTTATTTATTTATTTATTTAACAAAAATAATTAATTTAACATAATAATGTATACATGGTACATATTCCAAAATAGCATGTTTAACTATTTTTCTCTCGTCTGTTTGTTCCGGTTAATCTCTGAAACGGCTGAACCGATTTTGACGAGACCTTCACTGACAGATGGCTGCCTGATATCTGATGTAAAAAGGAGTAACTCAGGGTACCTTTTTTTTTACGCTGAAATATATTTTTTTTAATTCCGTGCGGCCGAAGTCGCTGGCACAGCTAGCCAAACATATACCACGAAGAAACTACTAACCACCTAATCATACGTACCAAAAGTAATACCTACTATACAAACAGGAAGTTCCGTATACCTAACCACTGTATTGCTCTAGATTAAAAAATTAATGATTCCCAAACATTAACCACAGATTATTAATTGTATTACCCATATTCGGCCTTAGATAAGGTAGTATCAATCAAGTACATATTGAATCTTGAATGATATTACAAACTTTTTCGAAACTGGACTGTATTTGATCAAATTCGGAATGCAGATAGATTATCTCTTGAATTAGCACATAGTTATCTGAAAGCGAACTGTTCTTGAGGGCTCATAGCTAAGTAACCGTGGGTAACGAACACCACAAGAGTACCGCGGGTGTTAAATAATAAAACGCAACCAATTCTTATGTAGTTGTCATAAACGTCGATTCACAAATTCGTATTGGTCATTGTCACTATTTAGATAATTAAGAAAACAAGCATAATGCCTTTCTATCATTTCATACTTATGTACAAGGCTTTTGTTTTCATACATAAATACTTGCCTAAAAAAATTTTTTTAAAAGTGTATTTTACAAGAAATATCACTCCATAACAAATTATAATTATTTACAATAAGATTATTATAATAATATTGTTATAATAATAACAATAAATTAATTATTATCTATGACCAATGAACATAGATATTGATGCGAGCGATTCAATTAAAATACAAACTTTAATTGTAATCAGCCTACGTTAGCACGGTTGGCGTAAAAATAATGAATGTTAAATCAGTAAAGATGATGTCGCAGTGGCAAGGTCGTTACATCATTCATCACATCGCCTATCATACAGCTGCTAGCTAGACTGATAGTTGGTTTCAGTATAATATTTGGGCACGTGGTGTGCGTCGTTCATTCATGCGTGCGATGAATGGGTGCCGGCTGAAACAGTGCTGTCGAGCGGCGCTGGGCCGCGCGCACGTCGCGCTACTTGCGCATCGCCGCGAGTGATACGCCGCACTGTTGGCGCACCGGCCACCGGCCACCGGCCACTCCACTCCACCGCAGCACACCGGATCCTCTCTTGGTGCGTCATCTATTTATACCGCTCTTTAAAAAACACGATCTCCCAACTAAAACACCGACCTTGAACAAAGTGTGCTGTGGTTTCATTCATTAAAATAATCGGCCGCACAATGCTATGTCTTAGCATATAGTCCATTGAAATGTTACATTTTTTAGGCCTCACCTTGCGTTTCTTAGAGGACGCAATTTTATTTTTTTGATGTGTAGGGGGGGTAACTGTAAAGCTAAAATCAAGTTTGTGGGGTCGCCACCCTTGTCCCACGGCCGCCATCTTGAAAATAGGGGTTGAAACGGTTTTTACGATATATCTCTTAAACTATTTATCTGATAAAAAAAATTTGTTAACGTTTTTTGTTGCTAATTAAATTCTCTATAACTTTGGTCCAGTAATTTTTTGTCGTAAAACTATAAATAAAAAAGTTATAAGTGAAAATGTTCAGAAATTCGAGAAAAAAATTTATATTTTTCGATATAACTTTTTTTTTTATCATTTTACGAAAAAACAATATCAGACCATTTTTGTAGATCGTTTTTTAAGGAACAACTTTTATAAGCAACATTTTTTCATTAAGTCAATAGCTAAGGTTTTACAGCGCTCCGAAGTGAGTACTATTTTTCAGTACTCTTAACTATACATATTTTATACATGGGTACTAATAATGTGTCATCAGTTATTTATTTATTTTTTTTATTTTGTTATTATAATTCTTTTAATTAGTAATTTTGCAATGTTATTAATAATTAATTATTGACTCTTTTCCTCACCACCCACGAGGTAGAGTCTGGAGGCGCGTTTTTTTTTACGTGGTATCCCCAATAGGCCTAATCCACGGTGATTTTATAAATTTGAACTACTCCGTCCTCGGTCTTTTCGATGGACCAGGCTGCAGCTCAGCATCGAATCGGTTTTCTGAATCAAATATCAGTGGGAGAACTGGAGAAGGAAGGGGTGTCAATGTCGGCGGTTCATCATCGAAGTCATTTTCGTTTGTTAATTCTGAGAGTTCCATTACGTTACTGCAAGTCTCTCCAGAACAATGGAAGCACACTGCGGAACATTTTAGCCCTGCTTTTCGACATCCACACATCGCTCCACAGTTTCCTTTGCATTTACAAAAGATCAATTTAAGAAGCTCAGGGGGTGCTGGAGGTTTAGAGCTCTGCACTGGCATTAATAATTTTCCACATTTTTTCCAGCCCCAGTCTTCAGGATCATTATTATTGCCAAGCCACGACTGGACCTGATGGTAGACTCGGAAAGTATGAAAGCGAGCTGTGTCTTGTGTTGGAGGAAGTGAAGATAAATTAAATGTACTTTTTGTCACTGCCTTGGCGAATTGTTTGTATCTTAGGCTGTCAAGAGAATTATCATCTTTATTACCACCGTATAACGAGATAAAAAAACGTTCACCAATTACAGTGAGCAAAGCAGGGTCAACTCTCTTGTTGAGAAATAAAGCCGTCACATTTAAAATTATTTTAAAAATCAATAATTGTAAAATTCTGTAATGGAGTGGAAAAGAGTCAATAATTAATTATTAATAACATTGCAAAATTACTAATTAAAAGAATTATAATAACAAAATAAAAAAAATAAATAAATAACTGATGACACATTATTAGTACCCATGTATAAAATATGTATAGTTAAGAGTACTGAAAAATAGTACTCACTTCGGAGCGCTGTAAAACCTTAGCTATTGACTTAATGAAAAAATGTTGCTTATAAAAGTTGTTCCTTAAAAAACGATCTACAAAAATGGTCTGATATTGTTTTTTCGTAAAATGATAAAAAAAAAAGTTATATCGAAAAATATAAATTTTTTTCTCGAATTTCTGAACATTTTCACTTATAACTTTTTTATTTATAGTTTTACGACAAAAAATTACTGGACCAAAGTTATAGAGAATTTAATTAGCAACAAAAAACGTTAACAAATTTTTTTTATCAGATAAATAGTTTAAGAGATATATCGTAAAAACCGTTTCAACCCCTATTTTCAAGATGGCGGCCGTGGGACAAGGGTGGCGACCCCACAAACTTGATTTTAGCTTTACAGTTACCCCCCCTACACATCAAAAAAATAAAATTGCGTCCTCTAAGAAACGCAACCCCAAATGTAACTTTTCAATGGACTAATACGATGACGGACGATTCGCTAATTGAAGATAATTTATTAGATCCATAGCCGTCGTCAAGATGCTATTAATTGGGTGACTAGCACTCAATTTGTCCAGTTGACTTCGGTAATGTTTCCTATATGACTCGTTATCGTTACTTATGAGTAAATATATATATATATACTTACTTCATTGCTTACCCAATGCCCGGTTCGTAATCTACCTACAAATTCAGCGTACGCCGACAATTCATTGATAGTGTTGTTGAGCAATGACAGTGTCCCGTTGCATACAGTTTTGTATAGGTACTTACAACTAACCGCTACCCAGAGCCGGCTATTCGCCGATACCCTACACTCGGTATATACAGGAAGCGGTCTCCACTTTCATCGCTCATAATGCATTTATTACCAGACACTCGACCGTCTACCTACCGCCATCGAAATAACTTTACATGATAATACAAAACGCGTGCCAAATAAGCGCGGTAGATATATCTTTGCGCTCCGGATGTTGATTTGTTTCACCGATAAGAGGCACTAGAAGGGCTTCCAGTGAGATAGCGCTCTTCGAAATAGATTTTAAATCCGTTATCTCTACAAGAGCCAATACCAAGCGTTTTAAAAGCCCGAGCACATTATCACAGGGCCACTGGCGCCAGTATTTTTTGCTACGATAATGTTTTAGTTTTAGGGAAACGCAGACTAGACCAGCTGATATGAGACTAAGCGAAGGGTTGAATTTTTTGTATAAGGAGATTCTAGATAAGCAAAGAGTGGTCGTTGATTGAGGGTTTCTGAATTTAAGTACATATGTTTATCACACGAAGATCTTTACGATGAAGGAAAACAATTTGTATCGCCGTACTCCACGGACACGGTACGCCTCTGTCTACCCGTTCGGGGACCTCGCGGATTCACCAGCATACTATTGTATTTCATTGGTAGATTTATTCTGAAATAAAGCATATTGAATGTGTTAAGCCCAGCTAATATTTATCTGTACTAAATTGCATGCCATTAAGTTCAGCCGTTCTGGCGTGATTAACAAATATCCTCACTAACTACTAAAAAGCTACACAAAAATATTAATAGCCGTGGTAGCCGAGTGGTTCGAGCAGTTACCTGCGACGCTAAGGTCGCAAGTTCGAATCCCGACTGTACCAATGAGTTTTTCTGAACTTAAGTACAGTGATTAGTCACACCACGAGCTTTACGGTGAAGGAAAACATCGAGAGGAAACCTACATACATCTGAGAAGCAATTCAAAGGCGTATGTATAGTCGTGCCTGAGTAACGGCGATGGACTCGCCATCTGTCACGTTGGCATCTAATATACCTCTGGCGGAAAGTGGGTGTATGGGTATTACCTAAACACCTCTGAGGAGGTGAGGTGAGGTGTCTCTTGAGGATATATTATATATTATTATATAAAAAATATTAGCAGGGTTAATAGAATACCGAGGATGGATGGGGGAAAAGATTGAATGTAAAGTAATTGTAAATAAGCGTGTCACAAACGCCGGGATTTCGTGGATCTTTCTCGAACACCAAATGCGGCTATCATGTTAGCGGAAACCCGCTTCGCGGAACGACATTGATAGCGTACTTGCGTTGTCTTCGCAGACGACTGATTCACCTTATTCATATTAATATACTGACTAACGCCGTGGTGAGCGGCTCGAGTAATTGCCTGCAACACAAAGAATTCAAGTTCGAATCCCCACTGTACCAATGAGTTTGTCTGAACTTAAGTAAGTACAGTCATTAGTCACACCGTGAGCTTTACGGTGAAGGAAAACAACTCTATGAACTCGCCATCTGTCACGATTTGATTTACCTGAGGAGAGAACACAAGTTCCATTTATTTTAATTTAGTATTCCAAAATCAAAATGTGCCTAGCTTTCAGTTTAAAGCGGCCATTACGACTAAAACGGCAGTTTAATATATTACCTACCGACCGCTTCTTGATACAAATAAAGGTACGAATACACCCACTACGACCCACATGTATATATTTATTTTAAAAGAGCCATGGTGGCCGAGTGATGCAGAGTTCGCCTGCAACAAGAATATTGCAAGGTCGAATTTTTGTGTTGCAGGCGGCCAACGAGATTTCTTTACCAATTAGGAATTAAGGAAACAAACTCGAGAAGAACTCTTTTAATAATGTTGGCATTTTGTTGTCATTGGAACTATTTCTTTTTTGCATCGTCATGAGGATGTACTGCAATAACCTATAGCTTTTAGAGGACATCTCTTTCCTCTGACACACTGTATATACACGACTATATAATGTAAATGTTTAGTTAGCGCGGCGTGACCGGCTTGGATCGGCGAGCGGACAGCGCGACCTCGTCTAGATAAATCCATCAATGAACGCGATAAGGGCAGCGCGTGTCACGCAACCACAGGAAGTGCCCCAACTCGCCTCCTGCACTCTGAACCTACCGTACCTATCGCCTGTTATAGGTTACAATATTTACGTTTAAATGCACTTGAAGTCAACCAAGCATTTAACTGGTGTGTCAGTCAGTGCCAATTGCAACCGTTGCCTTTCCACGATATTCTCTGACCATCAGACATCGGTTTGTGAAAGGAACGTACTCCTTCAAGCCGCCATTGTGTTCCCTTGATAATACATACATAGAACAACACGAGCTTTACGGTGAAAGAAAACATCGATAGGAAATCTGCACGTCGAGCAGAAATTAAAAGATACATAATATACTCGCGCTTTAGAAACGGCGACGGAATCGCCATCTTTCACGTTGATACCATTCGAGTAGGTGCCGTTCGGGAACTCTCGTGGGAAGGCGTGATGATGAGGACATATATATATATATATATATATATATATATATATGTATTCGCATCTTTAGATATGACGGACAAAAGGTATAAATATGTAGACGTCAACGTCAATCCCAATTATGACTGTTATAAAGCATCATAGTAAGGTCTCAGTGCCCATCAGACCACGTAGGTATAATATGAAGGTATTTAAATTAACTTATCACGAACAAATGTTTCCGTTTAATGTGCAATTAAATGTGCGGTTAAAACCAGATATAAGTAAGAGTGAATATGAAAGACGGCTACGACTAGGTAATGAGTTATGTAGCCGCTAAACTTTTATAAAAACAAGGATTTCCAGTTATAAAGTAGACGTTAATTAAAGTTTCTCATAATAGGTGTAGCAGTGGAATCTTTCAAATATTTTTTATACATCAGTAGTTTTATGTAGAGCCAGCTCTCTCTTTACATGTTAAAGTTATCAGATGAGAGTACTTTTTGATTACATTTAAACATTTTCGTAATGAATTAATTAAAGATATAAACTTCACAAATCTAACATAAAATCACAAAATAAGTATGCGTTTGTTGGGTAATATCCAAATCGGTTGATTGCAGGAATTAATTACAGGGTATTTATCATCTTAACGCCTTTGTCTACCAAACTAAAGTGGTTCAGGATTGTCCACTTATGACGAGACAATAAATTTCTGTTAGTATTTTGCATATTAATTGGATAAGAATAAATAATATGCCAAATAGACTCAAGAACATATCGACAAAGCCTCGAATAGATTTCCACTTTTCAATAAAGCCGTGAGCAAAAATGTATAAGGCCAATATTATAAAGCTTTTCAGCTTGTTTGTTTGTTTGGTTGGCTTACTAATCTTATTTGCAGAAGAACATTTGGCATTAGATAATCCGATTACTGAAGAAGAATGCGCTATATATTATCATATTTGCAAGGCGCAGGCAGATTAGTCCAATTTAACACGAGTGCATCCGAGGGCACAGCGGACGAGCTAGTAATTTTTTGTCAAGATCGTAGCCAGACATCCAACGACTAATGTGATACACTGCTTCGAATGTGCCCTTAGGTAGTTAGGTCGCTATGTTAAATACTAGTTGTATCTACAGTGCATATCACCCTGAGTTAGTTTCGCCATGCGGGCGGAGGCGGCCCGAGGTTAGTACGATGTAGGACATAGTTTTATACTTCGTGTTTTAAAGCCACATTAGCATTTACAAATTAATGGCAAGGACCTTTAATTGGTTTGAATTATGAGGAGTCCCACTGATCGTTATCAATTTAGGTACTAATAAAAACATTTAATTATTCAAGAGGATTCTGAGAATTCAATAAAATTATTTTTTTATTGCGTGCTGTATATCTAACGTAGGTAGGCAGCGAGAGTGGAGCGCCAGCTCTAACTTACAGACCCTGCTTTCCTCATCCGTATAATATGAGAGAGAGTATTACAAGTTCTTCAAGAAGGGTGACTCCTGCAGGGACGGCACCGCGCGAGCGATATCCTTAGTATTGCAAAATGCCATAGGCGGTGGTAGCCGCTTGCCATCAAGCAGGGCACTTTCTTGTTTGCTAGCTTAGTGAAATTGCCTTAAAAAAGTGACAGATGAATATTTAGTGTATAAATCTGTCCCTTATGCACTATAGAATAACGGTAACATTAGCACGTCATGGCACAGCCCCAGAAAGTAGGTTAATATTGTTATTGTGGTTGCTAATGACATCTATAGTACCTTCGTCGTGAGTTGCACTGACCATATACGGCAGCTTCAATATTTGATCCACCGAAAATGCACATAGTGTAAACAAATAATTCTTCTCGCTTTGTGGATTACATCTGCGCAAGCGACTATTAATTGAGCGCGTAGGCGGCAGCAAGTGGACTGTGGCGTGCATTATGCGTTATGACCGAATGTCAAAACCATTTAAATTTCAACTAGGAATGTATTATTACAAGAATAATTCAATTTTAGTACATAGTTATCTTATCGGTTCTGCAGCTTGGTTTAGAATATGTTAATTAGATTGCAGGTATCCGAGTGATTTGATAGCCTTTTGATACGACTAGTACAATCAGTTTATAACAATTATTATATAAAGCCGTGGTGGCCGAGTGGTTCGAGCAGTTGCCTGCGACGCAAAGGTCGCAAGTTTGAATCCCGACTGTACCAATGAGTTTTTTCTGAACTTAAGTACAGTGATTAGTCACACCACGAGCTTTACGGTGAAGGAAAACATCGAGAGGAAACCTGCATACGTCTGAGAAGAAGTTCAAAGGCGTATGTATAGTTGTGCTGGAGTAACGGCGATGGACTCGCCAACTGTCACGTTGGCACCTAATATACCTCTGGCGGAAAGTGGGTGTGTGGGTATTACCTACCTTTGCCTACCCCTTCGGGGACCCTTGTGGGAAGGCGTGAGGATAGAAGATTATATTTAAAGTGATATCAAATTATCATTGTTTTAAAAATAAAAATAATTATAAAATTATAATTATCAGTACTTAATACAAATATTTATGCCCACCTTTTAACCATATCCTTCAAAACAAATAGTATATACTTTGGTTCCAACAACTACTTCTATTGTACTTACATATAAGAAATACTTACCTAGGTAGAGCATTGAGCTGTTTCACTTGCCTTAACCTAACATATAATAATAAATAATATATCATCACGCCTTCCCACAGTGGATGGCGATGGCGAGTCCATCGCCGTTACTCAAGCACGTCTATACATCAAGTCTTCCTTCACCATAAAGCTCGTAGTGTGATTACTCAAAGTACTACTACAGCTTTAATTGTCTAGTTGAGAAAATATAATGTAATTTAACTGTAGTAAAAAGTCTAATACGTAGCTAAGATGGCATTACATACATACATATCATCACGCCAAGTCCCTAACGGGGTAGGCAGAGAGTATAGAGCGCCCGTTCTCTCTAGACTTACATACCTCTTTCGCTTCGTCCACATTCATCAGTCTGTTCATACATGCTCGTCGGTTTCGAGTACTCTTAACGTTCCCGTCCTTCAGAGTCCGATCTATTTGATCCAGATAATAGATAAGATGGCATTGATAATACAAAACTAATACTATATACGTACCCCTTCGGGGACCCTTGTGGGAAGGCGTGAGGATATATTATTATTAATACTATATAAAGATATCAAGTAAATGGATTCCAAATCATTGCCCTCATCTGCTGTCGTCTATTTAATCAACGACGTGTAAGTAAATTACTACTAATTTATTTAACTAGGGTATCAGTTTGAGATACCTACCAAATACCAACCAATTACTAGTAATTACGTGTGTATATTATTCAAAGTGATCATTTTTATGTTAAATGTACATGTTTTAAAAATATTATACAAAACATGATCAACTCCTTTCTTCTTTATAATTTTAGAGTAGATAGAGATTGAGATAGAGACTGGTGGAGTGATTCGAGTGATCTTCAAAACAAAAATATCAAATTCTAATCTTGAGTGCACCAAAGATTTGAACTTAAGAACAATAATTAGTCACACCACGAGCCTTACATTATAATAATATAATATATCCACACGCCTTCCCACAAGGGTCCCCGAAGGGGTAGGCAGAGGTGTGTAGGTAATACCCACACACCCACTTTCCGCCAGAGATATATTAGGAGCCAACGTGACAGATGGCGAGTCCATCGCCGTTACTCCAGCACGACTATACATACGCCTTTTAAATTTCTTCTCAGACGTATGCAGGTTTCCTCTCGATGTTTTCTTTCACCGTTAAGCTCGTGGTGTAACTAATCACTGTACTTAGGTTCAGAAAAACTCATTGGTACAGTCGGGATTCGAACTTGCGACCTTTGCGTCGCAGGCAACTGCTCAAACCACGAGCCTTACATTATGTATGAATTTATGCAGATTTCCTCAATACTTTCCTACGACAAGATAATAATAAAAATATTTATTCAGTGTCTTATACGACTGTGACCAGAGTCTCCTTTTAATCATAATAATGGCTGTACCAGAAGCTCTTCCTTAATTTGGGTACATTTTATACTTATTTAACTACGTAAAGACATACTCGCGGCGTGATAAATTATTATTTAAGGAGAAATCTATTATTTTGTATCATATTTCCTCATACTACCTAATCCATAAACAATTCTCTACAACAAGAATGAGAACTCTATAACCTTATGGCCATGACTGACGTTAAATGTCATCGCAATTTGAAGGACGGCAATGGCTTTCGCATCCATATAGGTTTCGGACCATATCGACGTTGCGTTGCGTAACTATCCAAGTGCCAGTTTGGTCCACTTTCCACCATCCCACGGCAAAATTTTCTGTGGGCTAAGAATTTGGTGTTGAGCAGTCCACAGAGTGCATCGCGTTGCGAAACGAACGCGACAAAACAGACGGAACATGAGTATCTACCTACGTGGGCACTACCCACGATTGGACTTAATAATCGAGACTGGTATTATCGCATTAGCTAGATTATTAGTTGGTATTTGTTGCAAATACCTTAATAAACGGATTGCTTCATTCGTACCAGCTACGTAGGTAGGTGCTCACTTGGAATTGTTCAAAGATCAAGCTTTTGGTTCCTAAAGGCTAAAGGTTCCCGGAGGAGTTGGAATAGATATAATAGTACATTTAGTGTTAAGATGCTAACGCTACACCTTGTTGATGGTATAAAATGCTATCTTGGTTATGAGTTATTTAGTATTAAATCGTTGGTAATGTTCAATAATATGCTTGAAGAAAACTCATTTGTAATTCCTTATATATAGGCTCTCTTTACCCAAATCATCGAGTATTTTTTGCAATTATGTAATAAGTCACCAAAGATCTGGGGACTTTACACGCTCGGTATTCCAAACGTGAAACAGACAAAACTTTGATGAGTTTGCTTAACGCGCTCTCTTTTGAAAACTCGAAATTTTCACAAAAAAATTAGCTTAAGTTTTCAAATACGTAACTGTCAACTTGACGCTATGACATGCATTTGTCTCAAAAAGAAAAATGACAATTATACATACATAACATCAATGAGGTTTTATATAATGAGGTTTATATATAATACATCATTGCATAACATACATATCATCACGCCAAGTACCTAACGGGGTAGGCAGAGAGTATAGAGCGCCAGTTCTCTCTAGACTTACATACCTCTGTCGCTTCGTCCACATTCATCAGTCTCTTTATACATGCTCGTCGATTTCGAGTACTCTTAACATTCCCGTCCTTGAGAGTCCGATCTATTTGATCCAGGTAGTTGGAACGTGGCCTAATGAAAATTAATTTCGCTTAATTTGCTAATAAACGGATAAAGCTGCAGAACACAGTTTGTGGTTGTATAAACAGGTGGGAGTACTCATGGCGGCATCGAAGAGCCGGCTCACAATGATGTTGTATTCTAGTTATCATATGATTACCTGTGAATTGAATATCAATTCTTGTGCAACTTGACAGTAGGTGGGACCACATTCTCTGAACAGGGATATACTACAGTTAACAGTACACTATGTGGGTACCATAGTGTAGGTGCGCCCCCGCGATTCACCAATAACAATCCATTTATCGTTATTATAGATACACGGAATAAAATCGCCAGGATACAGTTTTGATCCTCAATGTTTATCCTAGGTCATAGCGAAGAGAAGGAAGTATAGAGACTGATGAATGTCGACGAAGCGAAAGAGGCATAGAGGTAGAAGCGAAAGTCTAGAGAAAACTGGCGCTCCGCCCTATCTACCTATCCCGTTAGGAGCTCGGCATGAGGATATTTATTTATTTATTTAAAATTCATAGGTATGTATGTATGTCGTAGCGATTGATTTGATTGTAAGTTGGGGAGTTACCTCCTCATATAAATCCTACAAATAATAAGACGCGAAAGTATGTGAGTTTGGTTGTTTGTTACTCAATGAACGTGTTAAAAGATTTGGTTGAAATTTTGAAAGGAGACTTTTATCCCGAAAAATCACCGTGAAATAATTGGTGTTGCCGTTTAACTTCTTACAAGAATTAAGAGTTCGGGCAAATGATAACAAGTGATTGTGAGTGCAAAATGCAGATGAGTAAACTTAGTAATATACCTAGTTACTACTAACTAGGTTTATTACTGGTATCCCCAGAAACTCGAAAAGTTCTACCATGACATATAGGGTTCACTTTATCTCCGCACTCGAAAGGGTGGCGCCACCAGCGCTGGCAACCCAGAAATGGTTTCTAGTAGATAGTTTCTTCGGTTGCTTTTGCACTTTACCCCTTCTACCGTCGACTCTTTTAGCTTATCGATGCCTCTAATCTATCGACAGCACTCAACTATGCGAACTCACTCTCTCAAAAAGGGATTATCACTTTTTGAGAGAAGAACCCTCTACCGGTGAAAGAAATTAAACGAAATATGTATCTATGTATGGTGGTAACCTAGTCATCATTAGCAGTGCTCATTTTGTAAATAAATATTCGTTTGCACGAATACTTATTTATTACATACGCTTAACGGTAGAATAGATTTAGTATCAATATAGCCTTTATTTACATCATAGTTATGTACTTAATAAATTTCAGTTTCTTCCAATTTCCACACCGGTGATGAACTAAAGTGCAATGAAATTAGTAAGTAATATATCTAAATTAATTCATGAGAACAGAACAAACTTGTTTATTGTTTCAAGGATCATTAATGGCTCCGCGCAAGATGAGATCGCATGTAAACACTAGTTCGGCGACTTGCCGGCAGAGGGCGTGCATTGCAACTTTTGCTTTATAACGTTCTATGCAGTTTTAAAGTAATTCTTTACAAATCGTATACAGGCAATACGATGTGGAATTTACATAAGCCAATGTGTTTAAAAAAGGGAAGATTTTTAATTCTAATTAAATGTTGGTTTCGTTTGATTTATCTACCCAACATAGTCACTTCTTACGTCCCTATAACTTACGTTATTGCACCCATGCAATAACGTTATTACACTTGCAATTTTTAAGGTTAAATGCAAGTAAACTATTTCGTCTAGATAGCCTAAACGAATTTGAAGACAATATAATAGGTAAAAATGGGTAAATTCGTTCCGACCCGTCACGTAGGTCAGTAGGTAGGTGTTAGATTATTATGTACCTACTTATATCACCCGAATTAAAATCGGAAGTCAAGCTATACAATAAGCAGCAGTGACATGTCCCATAATGTCATAATCAAAGAAAGGATTGACTCCGAATAGAGTTCCAATATTTTTGGTGTGGCAGGGCGCAGGGTCGTCGACCGCACTCTTCGATGTTGGTGTCGTGCTATTTCGAGGCGGCGAACGTTGGCGAGTGCGCCCGACTGGTCCCGAGCGCGCGATGTGCCGCGCACGCGTAAACAAACAACATGGCCGAACTGTCATTCACTAATTCATTCATAAACGATCATTGTATTTGACAAAGTGACTCGAACTCATTATCTCAGGACCATAATTAAACAACGTAGCTGCACTGTACATTTTAAGCCGAGTAATAAGTATATTTATAAAATTAGCGTAAACAAATTGAGCGGTCACCTTTAAACTGCTCAGCCACCGATCTGTGTTTAGTTAGTAGCCGCTGTACTGAGTATATGGTTACTCATTGTAAACACTAGGTACATACTTCTATAGAACTGACTAGATGCCCCCGGTTTCACCCGCGTTAAGTTGGAAGATTTTTTTTCAGAAACAAAACTTATTCTATGTGTAACAGTGTAACGTATAACATACGACTACACATTGGTCTTTGAATGTTTTCTCAAAAGTAAGTCATGACTAAACTGCGGAATGAACTTTGACTGAAATTCCCGTTGAGTTTTCCACAGACTAGGGCTCAATGGCAACTGGACTAAGGCTAGTTGAAGAACTCCTTGATGTGCTCCAAGGCCTATGGAATTCTTCAAGAAAGACATGAAAAGATTCTTGCATAATTGATGTTGTAAGCGTCCGAAGGCGGCAGTAACCGCGTACCATCAAGCGACCGCATGCTTATTTGCTGTTAGATATATAAAAAAGCAGTAGGTACTTCGGTTTTCGCCCCGAGTATTATCAGTGTACTCCTATTTTATGTAACTATAAAAAATATGGTATGATCGGTGTATTGCCAACAAGCAATATGTCGCGGCCAGTGAAGGCGAGCATTGTTCTTGACATGTGGACCACATAGCACATCTGTAGCGCATATTCAGACGCGCCTTTTGTTCCAGCTCTGACCATGTGCCTCGAGGCCGGAACGCGCTACTTTTTGTAATTTTTTTTTATCCACGTTACATAAAAAGTTCTTTGGAGAACAAATACCAGAAATATTTCCACACGAGTAACAGATACCTAACCTAACTTAAAAATATTAGGGAATTAACATTCTTGGACTGACAAACATTCGCTTTGCAAAGCGAAGTAAAATATGATAGATAAAATTAATTTCATTAAAGGCAATGAAGAAGAATAGAAAATCCATATAGGTAATACTGATTCGACGTTTGCCTTTTCTGTTTGCATCACGAGAACGAATTAGATTACAACGTCAGTTCCGGAGCACGTGGTAGTTGAAGAGTTGCCAACGCTCGCTTACCCGATACCACTTCCTGTTTACCGCGCCGTCTGTACACGAGGACGCTCAGACATAAGCCATTCTACGTCACTCCTCTGCAAGCAACATGATTCAATGGCGCTTTTGTCTTTACAACTAGATATTTAAGAGAGGTAGGGCATAACGGGATTCCCGTTCGAATTTGGAGCTGCCCGACTGGGGCAAGACCTACACCTTATAGAAGTCCGTACTCCGTAGCTAAATAACACAATTTATTGTGCTGTGTTCCTACGCGGTGAATACGGTTCTAGTTATTGCTCCTTGGGGTGGGGGAGGATTGTTGTATTGTGTTGGCAGCAAAGGGATTAAACCCATTATGCTGCCAACACAGTACAACTCTCCGAACACAGAGTGGCAAAGCGCAAATGATACTTCGGTATTGTAAGCGTAAATAGGCTACGGTAACCGTTTTCCATCGGGTGGGCCGTATGCTTGTTTGCAACTCCTGTTGTATAAAAAAAAAAAACTTAAAACATATTTTGATTGGGGTATTTGACGCAATAATATATGGGATAATCTGCGTGTGTACCATTCTGTAAGCGAGGTTCTTAGAACTTGACTGTTAAAGAAATACGAGTGTGACGCAAGCATTGATGTAAAAAAGAAAACATCATTGGACGCAAGGGCCAAATGTAGAATTTGGACACGACTGTACCTATATGTGGAATGTTTACTACATCTTAGTACAAATCCTAGCTGAAATATGATTTGTAAATGAAGAATGAAAATACATTTAAAAAGAATTGTAGAAAAAGGCACGAGAAACCTACTTCTCAGCGGGACCTCATCACGAAGCGTTTTATGTCGTGACTTGCTGTGGGATGTAACTGAATCAATTCGAATGCTTTTTTCTTGACTTCTCCCGTCATCATAAGATTGTAGACCTATATGGAAAAACAACAAATAAAAACTGAAACAATGAATTTACATTTACTAACGGTACAACTAGCTAATAGAATACACCTCTCTGTATTCTCAATCTAGCAAAATGGAAGGGAATCTTGAAGTTACCTACATAATAATAATCATCATAATCAATATCAGAATTCAGGAAAACAGGTAATTGTTAATAAGGAGCTATTTGCATTTTGTCGCAGGAAATTCAACTAATATCTGTATATGAACATAAGTTCTTCTAATGCTACATCTATTTAAAATAACTAGACCACATTATTTGCTATTTCAACAAACAGTACCAGTAAGTTTTAATGTAAATGTAAGTTAAGACAGTCATTTCAATTTCTATTCATTAATTCATTTGATTTCTTTCACGAATATAATTTACTATCAGAAAAAAATAACAAAAAACTTCACACACACACATCAAAGAAACTTACAAATGCTTCCGTCGTTTCCTTATTCACTAACCCCGCTTTTAAATTCCACGAAGAAGGATTTATTCTACTCAAGTTCCGGTTGAGAGAAATGAATTGAGCTTAGAAACTAATCAAATAGCTACCAACAACCTAGTTTTAAAACTACCGACGCCAATTTAGGAATTTATTGCTTATTATTATTTGCCCTTTAAACGTCCGATTTAACTCATTTGACATTGCTTAGATCTCATGGTACACGTACACTTCAAAAAACGTATTGTTGAGTTGAAATTTCCGCGTAAAGCTTGGCCTTGGTGGATGTTGACCAAATATTTTTTTTCGTGTTGGAGTAGCGTAGACAGATAACACATTGTGTTCTTATCAACGTAGCCAATGACGATTTGAAACCAGTATCAACAACTGCTTGTTGGAATATATCACCAAGTTTTATATTCATAAAGGTAACTTTTATTGTTGGAAATTCTATCAAAACCGCGATATTGTAACATACAGTAGCTATGTACATCAAGTATTAATTTCCTACTTTGAAAGGTCAGACTGAGTTTATTTCTATATCCTCCCTCCTACTCACAGGATAACTGGGTTCCATGTGGTAGGTTGTGGTGTAGAGTACAACACACTAATGTGACAAACCAGCACGATTAAGAACGATTTTAGTTACCTCTCTAAGAATTATAGTTATGTCCTTCACTGTCAAGCTGGATTAAACACCAAGTATAGAAACACTTATAGGTTAGGCCATGAAAAGAAAAAAAAAACATGTTTTTTTTTCTGTTTAGTCTGCTTAATGTTTTCGGCTTGTATATATAATTTTTTTTTTTTTTTTTTTGAGTTTATTCTCCCTTCATGGTAAATTTCAAATGATATTCCTATTTCATACTTCTCCAATGTAAGTTTAGATTATTATTTGTATCCACTATAATTAACGTATAAGTATATCCATTTCTTACGGAATGTTAATAAGGTGCGACCATATTTTAAAAACCAAAGACGAAACGAAAACGAAATATTATATTAGTTACCATAAGACTAGATGCGAAATTTGACGCTGAAGCAGTATATAAGTTACGAAAGTTTTAATTAATCATCAGATTACTGAATAAGATACCAGCCAACATGCATTGATAAGCGGCTTAATGAATATTTTATACAGCTTTAAATGACGACTGAATAGAAACGCCATGGGCCGAGGTACGTGTAGGTACCAACTACGTAGATATATTCTGTACACGCGGGATAGGCTTAACGGAGGACGCAATTATGATGATTAAACGAAACTTGTTCTCGGACGACCACTTCGCCGGGATGTTCATGTGTAGACATTCTACGCTTACCTCTACTGAGATCTTATTGCAATCATAATTCAGAAATGTTCAAAGGACAGTCGTAGATATGTATAAAGACGTCCCTTTCACACTTTTGCGCACGTGTTGTCTTATGCTCCTGATACATACATATCATCACGCCAAGTCCCTAACGGGGTAGGCATAGAGTATAGAGCGCCAGTTCTCTCTAGACTTGCATACATCTACATACATGCTCCTAATACATCATACATTATTGAAAATACTTCAAATGCTCTATTCGAAAAGGCAAATACCTTGCTCAGCTGACACATAATAACTTATAGTTACTACTTATACTTGTTTGACTCTCACCATCAAATTAACAGGAATACATGCATACCTAAAAGCATATTCCGATTTGGCGTAGTATCGCAAAGGTTTACTTGTTCGCATCTTAGAGTACCTAGTTATCGTCCCCACGACTTAGATACAGGATATCAAAGGCGAATCTCAAAATTACCACACAAGGATATAGTAGATACATTGATGTGATTCCAGTTTCAATCGGTTCGGATAAGAAATTATTTATCTCTAAAGTAATATTCTCGATGGTCTGGGTGGCGAGAACGTGGATATTTCGGGCTATTATCACGCGCCTACGCCTCGCTATTGGCAGAAAAATGTTACGAAAATACATCGTCGCAATTTACAGTCTGTCTTATACGGGGTCAGCTAGTGACATTGATACCAACTTGAAATGTTTTATATAGCGATCTCTTTAAATACTCATACCTAATCGAAGGCTCAACACCAGTTCAGCTTCAACAGTGCCACTTATACCTACATTATTGGAATCTGTCGCGGAGTAAGTAGCAAGCCAAATACCGTATTTATATCCCCCTTAATTCGTAAATGAATTTAAACTGTCTCGTAGATCTTCTTTAACATTTGGCCTTATCTGTATTTCTTATCATTATTACCAAGAACCGAGAGACAGACGTAATGGAATATATGTGTTCCAGAGCAGTACGTTCTCTCGGCTGTTTCCGGTGGTTGTTTATAAAAAATATAATATAAACTCGTTGTCCAAAGCGGCCATACGAACCGGCCGGCCGAGATACTTGCTACGATTAAAAATCGTTACAACTTCCGTTCGGGTCCGAGTCTCGGAGCGAAGCCCCAGATAAAAAAGATAAATAAGAAAAATAACATAAAGATCGATACAGTGGGACGGCGCTACCTGTTTTTACATCGTGCTTAGCCAATGCGATGGTCGGTTGTCTGCCTATTGGGACTTTGGCTGCGCACCAATATTTATAATGCCTTTTAACGCCGTAATGACGTTTTTATCATAAAGGGCAGATGATAAAATGATAATTCGATCACGTATTTAAAATTACTGATCATGACTTAAATTAGGGTTATAA
Organism: Drepana arcuata; assembly: GCA_016069955.1. NCBI lineage: Eukaryota > Metazoa > Arthropoda > Insecta > Lepidoptera > Drepanidae > Drepana > Drepana arcuata. The sequence goes on from JACCPG010007100.1 coordinate 58,728, forward strand.
ACCACGGTCCATGATAAAAAAGAGAATACCAGCGTTTTTTTTTATATTACGTACCTAAAATAAAGAACATTTTGTTTATATCGTTTAAAATTTGGCATACAAGCTGGACCAAGTACATTTGAAAGTTATTTATGATCTTCCTGCATATACCTAGGTACCTAAAAAATAAAGTAGGTAGTCGTTTCATATAAAATGCAGGTATTTTAGTGATTCAAAACGATAGCGCCGCCGGAGTATATTAGCATCACATGATGACACGTATCCGGCTGCATACATGCATTAGATTAGCTACAAATCAGACGGGTATGATGGTTTGCTTCAGTGCAACCGGTAATTAATGATATCAGATAAGTAAAAGATGTCCATGGGAGTATGCGAGATGCACAGCAATTTCACGAGTGCTGCGCCATGATAATTAAGTGTTTGAACGCGGTTTTGTGGTGTGCGTGGAGCCGGCGCGGTGTCGACGCGGCGCAGAGCAGAGCAGGCATATCAAGTCTGGTAACTATGCGGCGTAACTCCGGTAGCGGCGCAACAGGTCTGCGGCCGGGGGGTGCGGGGGCGCGGCGGCGGTAGGAAATCCTTTGCGCACGCACGCACACAAGCGCGCGGTAGCCTGTGTGCGCCATCCGGTTCTGTTTGCGTGTGCGCACTGTACGGACGACCGCTGCCTCGCGCCGTTTGCATCTGTAGTGAAACCTATCGACTCGATCGATCAATGAGCTCGACATCGACTCGGACTCTGCCTGCATGCAACTCATTGATTAACGCTATGAACGTGGAATTGTTTATTCATTCATGATGAATAATTTAATTTCAAATAACATTTTCGTACCTATTCGTTTCCTTGCGCACTTTATAACCGATTGAGCTATTCAGAAGTAGTCTCGCTTGTAATCTATCCATACGCAGAGACTTAGTACGTTTCTAATTCGACACCCACAGTAATTCAGTAGTAAATAGGTAGTTTGGTATTTAACAATATTTTTAGTAGATGTGGTTAGGGCGGTAAAACGTGTATAACAATCTAAAATCATTTATCTTCACTTCTTCCCTCTTATAATGTATTCATATTATTTATAATAATAATAATAAATTATATATTATTATTATTATTATTATAATAATAAATAATATATCCTCACGCCTTCCAACAAGGGTCCCCGAAGGGGTAGGCAGAGGTGTATAGGTAATACCCACACACCCACTTTCCGCCAGAGGTATATTAAGTGCCAACGTGACAGATGGCGAGTCAATCGCCGTTACTCAAGCACGACTATACATACGCCTTTGAATTTCTTCTCAGACGTATGCAGGTTTCCTCTCGATGTTTTCCTTCACCGTAAAGCTCGTGGTGTGACTAATCACTGTACTTAAGTTCAGAAAAACTCTAATTTATTTTATTTACAATATCCCCACGTGAACCTTAAAAATACGCAATTTGAAGACATAAAAAAAAATATATCAGACACTTTTAGACTTCATAACGCGCGCTATCCAACAAAAAGAAAACTTATGTTTACAAAGTAATTTTTAGAAAAGTTTGTATGTTTAAATTAAATAGGAAAAATCGGTACCAGCCACCCATTTTCCAAATTGCTTCCAATAGTTGAACAAACTTATTTTTTTTAACTGCTATAGCCTGAGCCGGCGGACATGTATAAAGCGACCAATGAATGTGGACGAATCGAAAGAAGTATTTCTAGAGAACTGGCGCTCTAATCTCACTGCCTACCCACTGAGGGACTCGGCGTGGTGATAATGAGATGATTGTAATTGTTCAGTAATTTTTGAATATTCGCCGAAACGACAATTTATAGAGAATCGTGAAACGATATGCATTATTGAGCTAACTGAAACTTTTTCGGAGTTCGATTTAATATTTTCTATACTACAATGGTAGCAAACAAGCATGCAGACCGCCTGATGGTAAGTGGTTACCGTCGTCTATGGACGCTTGAAACATCAGGGGTATCGCGTGCTACCGACCCTAAAACACTAGTTGAATCCATTTAAAATCTGGAGGGGGCAGGGGCAACTTCAATCGGCGGAAAATACTATACGATAATATACGCACGAATATACTATACTATAGCGAATAAAATATATATATATATATATATATATATATATATATATATATATATATCCTCACGCCTTCCCATAAGGGTCCCCGAAGGGGTAGGCAGGGT